>JALIZH010029184.1:0-66568 GCA_030522465.1 Rhipicephalus appendiculatus | reverse complement strand
CAATCATCCATACCGGCGTTACAACTTTTGCTCGAGAGAGCTTCCATTAAGACGAAGTCTTAGACGCCTTATCAAACGCGAAAATTGACTGTCGGTATCGTCAACCAGAATGAGGCAAAAAAAGAATTATTACACGACGACAGCACCTATGACGTCATTATGACGTCACAGAGATCGACAAAACTTGTGATATCATCATGACATCACTGTGACATCACATAACGGGTGGTCAAAAAATGTTGTCGTCGATTGTTCAACAGCAAACCGAAAACAAAGAGAACGGTTGCAACACCTTCGGTCCTTGACACAATGCAAATCCGCCTTATAATAAAAGCTTTAGTAGGGTGGCGACGGAAGCTGAACACAATGAGTGAGAAGAAAAAAAAGAAGACGGCTTTAACCATCAAGTCATCATTGGCGAATGCATAAGGAACACTGTGAATTGAAAAATCATAGCATTAGCGAGCTCGTTAAAGAGAAAAATTCCGGTGTCGGCGTCGGTGCTGGGGTCACCTGTTGTCAGCTCAAATTCTGCGTTGTCCTTGAGCGAGAAATCGAGATAGATACACATAAATACATAAGTAAGAACATTGGTTCAAGTGGGAATCGACCCCAGGTCTTCTGCTTGGAAATCATGTGTTCTACTACAGAAGCAAGGTTTGGGTTTGGGCTAGTTGGTGATCCATTAATAATACACAGCGCAAGACGAACAAAGGACCAGAAGAGGAACCACAAAGACAAGCGCTGGCTTCCAACTGAGGTTTAATGAAAACATACATGCAATATAAGTCTCCAAAACGCATCACGTGAGTGCCACGACAATCGCACGCTAACTTTACCACGTCAAACAAAATATTCTTATCGGAACCTAACAAATGCACGATAGACACGCGCGCAGACCAAATACCAAACAAAGGAGTGCACCGGTACTACGCATCCAAAAAGGCTAGTTCCTTCTGGGTCAACGCAACCGAAGGTTTGTTGACGCAATTGCCCTTGGCAATGAACGAGGCGTCAATGATCACCCTGGTTTGATCATTTCTATGTTTAGCCAGGACCGCGGTTTGGTCAAACGCAGGAGTGCATCCACACTGAGCGCAGTGCTGGGCAAAGAAACCGTTGTTTCCTTTCTGGACGTTCAAATTGTGCTCTTGCACAATTTGATGGTCCAGGAATTTTGAATTTGAAGTTAGTATGCGATTGTCGTGGCACTCACGCGATGCGTTTTGGAGACTTATATTGCATGTATGTTTTCATTAAACCTCAGTTGGACTTCAGCGCTTGTATATGTGGTTCCTTTTCTCGTTCTTTGTTCGTCTTGCGCTGTGTATTACTAATCTACTAGAGAGCCCAGCCATTACTTGTAACTGCTTCCTAAAATAACAAGGAAAACCTATATGATTGCTATGTGATGCCAGGAGTCACCTTAACGCGAGTAATGTTGCGTGACAGAAGCGTAGAATCATATGTGCATGTGAGTCAGGGGTTTGAAGACCCACCCATTTCTAAGCGCTCAGACATATTTAACGATCATCATCAACAAAAGCGTTACACACTTCGTAGCTGCGTAGGTTAGCTCGTTTGTTTACGGACGCGTAGTGGTTTCTTCGGTGCTATACGCGCACAGCAAAACGCGTGACATCACTTAGCATGTTTGTGCACTTTGTACAATGACGTTGAGGGACGGTGTGAGTATTGAGAAACAGTCATCACACAGATGAGAGAGCTGATAAGGTGAGCAACTAGGTTGAGCTATACGTTGCACGACGAGATAAACCCAGTTTCGACTATATGTGGCTGACAACCCCGGAAATTAACGTAACGAACTATGCGCTATCGCTGAAGAAATCAGGGAACATGGTTTTTGGATAGTCTCCATTCTGAGCCCCTTCGTCCTTCACTTGACGTTTGGAAAGGATTGCGGCCGAATGGCCGGTTCCGCATATCAGTGATCACCATTCTTCCGGTCACAAAATCATTTCTCATGGTATGGTCGAATCATCGATCGACCGGCATGCCATCCGGCTCTTTGATCTTTTTCTCTCGCATGCTTTCAAAACTCCGATAGAACGTTTCTGCAGTTTTTTGATTCTGCACTACGCGGAAAGCGGTCGTACATCATTCGATGGACAACATGTCATCGTATGAACTCGTATCGTACACTTTGTTATTTTTCAGTGTGCCCCTCTAACCATCGGTGCGTGGACGCTGTATAACGCCGCTTTTCAGGTTCAAGGATTTGGCGAGCGCCTATGACAGTTCAACTAATCTGCGGGCTAGTACTTTTGTACACTGAAAATTTTGAAGCCGACTTCTTTGTTAATGAAAAGAGGTACGAGTGGCCTAAAAACATTTTTTGAGTTATGCATGTTCTGAGTACGTTCTAGTTTTGCGGGACATGTTGCGTTGATATAAAATAGAACATTGTTTTCTCGTCAGTTCAATTCAATTACTACACAGGCAAGGAGATGTTTGATGTGTGAAGCTGGACGACGATAGCTTCCCACTCCGCGTCGCATGCTTAACTGAACGCGAGCAGTACGTATGGATTTGGTTAATGTTTTCCCCCACATATGATTAACGTGTTGTAAGTTCATGGAGTAAAGGTGCATTGTAGGTATTCGAAGCATTTGAATATTCAAGGCATTCACATTACGGCTTTGACTTGGAAGAAGGTAAGGCGCACAAAAGTGGATTCAAGTGTAACAGATGAGAATCAGACAAAATAAACGACAACTACACAGTGAGAGGTTGCAGTGTGGTGTTCAAAAAAAAAAAAACCTCCAGGCCTGCGCAGAACGCGCAGCACAGCCACAGCGAAAGCTGGGAGAGCGGCCTTTAGCCTTTTTTAAACACCCTTGGGGCAACTACTACAAGCCCACTTGCATGGTACCCACTACGCCATAAATCATCATAATTTTTGCGTAGTTGGGAAGTGTCTACTATGCCATTATTCGTCATTCTCCGGAAAAGTGTGGTGCCCGCTACACTCTTGTAACGAATTATGTGCACTTTGTTGATGCTGTGGCTGACGACGATGAAGAGTTATGCCTCACGCTTTTGTAATGTGTTGCAGCATTGAACGACCCACTGGTTACGCAATTCGCATTGTGTGACGCCTGGTTCTTACTTTACTGCTCTAAAACGCTTTACAACACACGTTAACGCGATTCCTTACCCGATATGAAGCCTGCGTAGGGTCAGTTTGCACCGCAGTTTCAAGCAGCGGCGTAGCTCAGTGGTAGAGTGCCGGGCTGCCACGCAGAGGACCCGGGTTCGATTCCCATTCTGTCATCGGTGTTTTTTTATTTAGTTAAGTTTTTTTTTCTTATTTCGTCCGATATTGGTTACGGACACCGGCGGCGGCGGCGGCGGCGGCGGCGGCGGCGGACAACTACGGCGCAGAAACGACCCTTGTTGTGATCTCATAACAGCTTTTGCTGTAATAAGTAGGTAGGTAGACACAAATTTTACCTCCACATGCTTAGGTATGTCAGCGGCACCCGTAAATTAAGCGGGTATGATGGACTATGTCAAATACAACTGTCTATGCATTTTATTTTTTTTCTGTATGGGAGGCAACTGGCGCCTGGCTAGCCTGTGGCTTGATAATATTTTTATGCCAGGCCTCAATCCCAAGATGCGTTGCATTGCGCTTTAATATAGCTATTAATATTTATTACTTAATAAGGGTATTGTTTTGCGTGATCGCTGTATGATAGCCCTGTCATGAATGAAAAAAATTCCAGGTATTTGAGAGTAAGTCATACTTTTGCGGCAAGGTCTAAACAATGCGATAGCAGCAAATTCGTATTTACGGGAATAAGGCAAGCAGCTACCTTGTTTAATATCCGATTTTACGTAACTCCACACTACCACGGCAGCGAACGAAATGACCTTCTTGCGGTCTATCGTGTCAACGCCAGCTTAGCGACAAAGGCATGAGCTGTCTGCTGATTTGTGTCAAGATAAAGCGCTGGAGACCTCGCTGATCTGGTCAAAGTACGCAATGGATGGTGCTTCGTTTAAGTTTTAGGAGGTATTTCCTGATATACGGTGAATTTAAGGGCATTAGCACAAAATATACACCCACACATGACTCAAGTACCGCCATCATCATCCCCCCTTTTTTTGTCACGCCAGACTGAATGCCGTGTGTGTTGTATGACGGAAGAAACGAACATCATTGAATACCCTTTGTTGTGAAAAAAACAAAATCAAAATAAATAGACTATATGCAACGGGAATACTGGAGACAACACAATGGCACTAACCGATATTACGCGTGGAGCATGTCTTGTTTCATATACCTTATAAATTTGCCTCAAATAATATGAGTTCATCCCGAATACAGCGTCACAATGGTACGCTCAGCCAGTTACTTCTCAAGAGGACCCCTTCAAATATTTTCATTCTCCCCACAAATAACCATATTGATCACTGATATCACCCTATTGATCACAGCATTACGGAAAATAGACGTTTACCTCACACTTCCATAATAATCACTGTTTCAGTAATACCGGTATGCGAACAAGCAATAACCCAGATCGTGCATGCATTTATCTGCGTAAGTTGGCTGGGTGAAACAAATTGAGCAAGTTCTGCCTCACCAGCTGCAGCCGCACGCAATATATTAACAAACAGCCTAAAACTAAATTCCACTTGCATATTTCGGGGATTTTTCCATGGCAGAGAGAGCATACGTACATTGCAGAGAGAGATGTTGTTCATCTTTTATTTTGTTATGGTAACTGTACTACTACGTACATAAAATGCATTACACCAGTTTTTAAGGGGATGAGAGATAGGATACTTTAAAACATATATATCACATAAAGTTACATATTTTCTTATGGCAATGAAGTAACTTGAGTATAATCGTCCTCTCCTTCGTTATTGTAAAGCGTATTTCTTTTTTCTGTAACCTATTTTATTAGCGTTTGGCATGTACTTCTAAGACAACGCCATGTGCTGTCACTCAAAACTGTAAGAACAACGTATGATCATATCACTGCTTAGGCTACTATTCAAGTTAATTTTATTTCGTCTGCTCCGAAGAAGAAGGTTCCGTGAGGCTGAGAACTGCGTCTGTCAAAGAGTCCATTTAAGTCCGCACTTACATCGATGAAAGAGAAGCTCCCGCAAGCCACTGCTTGTCATTTACAGAAATGCCGATAAGCAGCACATTCGAAAATGCTGAGCTGACACGAAAAAAAGGGAAAAAAGGTGATATATTCCGTCAGTGCAATTTCGTCACTCGTGAGGCATCTGTACTGATTGCATATACAAGGCAATAGTTCGCACTGTCTTTGTTAACACTGATTTGTACGTTTGTATGCTTACCACGTTGTCAAAGAGGCTATACGGCATTTTGTTACTGGGTGCAAGGCTGCTTATTCGATGTACGCGGTGGCAATGTTACACTAGAGAAGCGAGATGCAATACACTCTTACGCTTAGGTTTTGGAGAACGGTTACGAACCTCACGAGGTGTAATAGCCTTTAGTGCAGCACATTATGGTGTAAGCAGTCCCGCTGTTTACGCAACCATTGTACCCACGGTGACAGTCAAATTACTCCGGCAAATCGTACAAACGAATATACAGGGAACGAAGTGAATTTATAAAACTGAAACGAAAAAGTACCCCAAAATAATTCCAACAAAATGCGAAGAGCGATCCTTCGAATTGCCTTTTTTTCTTGAGAAACTTCCCCCTACTGCGTAAACGTCGCGTTTCTACCATTCCATCCTGGGAGCGTGTAGATTCTTTCCGCAAATTAGGCTGCACCACGAAGGAGCAACCACCGTAAATAGCGGTTAAGTTTATTCGGCTCGGTCCACAGCACCCTGTAGAGTCGTTTCATGAGAAACGTGCGTTCAGGAGGTGCGCCCAGAAACTTGATCCTCCGAGAGCGCTCTCTTTTAGACCTGTATTTGTTACGCTTTATTTAATGTGCGGAGGCTGTACATCAGGGCCCAACAAAATTACGGGGAAGGCATTGCCTCACTTTCTGACTTTCTTTCTTTAGCATATTATTTTTTGCTTCGAGGCATTTTACGAGCGTTCCTATGAATCGCTTCCGGCAGGCTTATAACCTGCAATTTACACACTGCAGAGTCAGGTGCGCATCCAGGTGCTTTCTGACTCAGGTGGAGCTTTGAAAATGCCGTATGAAACAAAAAAGTCACGGTTTCACCGCAAGGGTGAAGCAATGAATGCGATAACAACAAATTGTAATGTTATACGAAGTGAGGCTGGCAGCTAACTCTTTTGAAACAGATCTCAGGGCAACTCTACAAAACGCTGGTGTAAGAGACTACGGCCGGCCCCTGGGGCACATTTTTGCACATTCTCTTCGAGTTGAAAGCGCAGCACGTGGAAGGGTATACGAGCCGCCCGCTGACGGCTGCCGATATAGCGAGGTAGCGCGCGCGCCCGTGATATCAAAGTTCACAGTTGGTGCTCGAGCAACCCCTCCCCCCCCCCTCGCGTCTTTTCATGCTCGGTAAAGACAAGCGGGGTGTTTTCTTTCTGCTTGAGCATTCGAGGGGCACTCCAACAGGCGCGGGGGATCTTATAACATGCGCCCTCCGCGCGACGGAGATGGGCCGGTTCGTTTGATCTCTGCTTCAGCGGCGTTCGTCGGCCCCGCTAACGCTCTATTACCCGCGAGTAGAACGTACAATGCGCTGGGGGATCTTATCAATTTGGACTTTATACGGGACATGACGGCGACGGCTAAAAGCCGTCGATACTATTCATATAATTGCTATCGCAATCAAATATACTTTGTGTCTCAAAGTTTTAAAGGCATAGTCCAAGGCTAAATTGTTTTATGCCGGGTCCACCAAGACATAGGTGACGCATTTCGGTCACGGAAATGACGTCCTAAAAATATAAACGAGCAGATGGCAAAGGAAAAAGGTCCGTTAACGGGCATCGAACCCACGACCTCTCCATCCGCGACAAGGAGATGCCAGGTACGCTATCCACTGCGCCACAGTCACACACAGCGGCGGCTTTACAAAAACGCATTTTATATGTCATATTTTCCTCTCGCAGTGCCTTTGGTCGGCGGGGGGGGGTGTCGGCGTCTGGGAGCGGTAAAGTGAAGTTATGCATCATGACCGTGGCCTCCGCTATGAGGTCCCGCAACTCGTCGATGCTCCGAGTCTTTCCCGTTCGGCGTGTTTACAATAGAAGTGCAATTTTTTCAACGCCTTAACACACCGCGAGGTGGCTACCTCAGGGCAAGCGCCTACCTCGCTTGGCGTTAACATTGCGTTCCCCGCGTGCGTTCGCCCCGAGCAAAATGGCGGCCGGGCTGCAGGATAGAAAGCGCACGATGCGTTTCCCTCTAGTCCGGCTGTGGTTTTCAGTAACTCTAACACGCCGCGCTATGCCGCCCTTACCCCAAGGTCTGCGTGCAAGCAGCGACGCTGTTCTGGCTCTCACACCACATTCTCTGATTACGCTCTTACCGCTTACTACTACAGCTACCATAAGGGATTGTGTAACCATTGATCATGGACTTTAGTCCAAGGTCTAGATCCAATGAGCGACGCTATTCTGGCTGTCACACTGCTTTATGTGATGATGCTCTTACCGTTAACAACTACAGCTTCCACATGGAGTTATTTAACCATTGATCATAGACGGTAGTCGTCGGGATGGAAGATGTGCCACCCAGCTTCAGCGTGGGTGCATCCACGTTAAACGGTTTTATAGCTGCCAAACACCATAAGACATTGTGCTAGCTCTCTTATATTAATGTGCAGTTAGCATTCAACTACTTCTGTAAGGACACGTTTTACTTTCTTGTATTACCGATTCCTATGACAGCGGAATCAAGCATCTTTTTCTCCGAGTGCTTGATCATTGAAATAATTTAAGAAGCTGACTCAAAATCCAAACAAAGCCCGGGTTTTTGTAATTGTGGCGGAGGAAAGTGGATATAATTTCTGTCAAATAAATAAATACCAGCCGCTCAATATCAGAATACATTAGTTTCTCCAGAGAAACGTTCTTCAATATATTGTCGGTAGAACCGAACAAACGAACTGATGCACAATCGCCAGCCCACATGTGTTCTTAGTGCGATCGGTTTCAAGGGATCTTACTGCTGTTAAGCAGATTTTGTGAGTGAGTGAGTGAGCGGGTGAATAAAGGACGACTATTCGCCCTCCCCCCCCCCCCCCAAAAGCAAGCTCACGTTAGTTTAACTACATTCTGCAAAAAAACTGAGCGCACGTGACGGTAAGTTAGATTAATGTGCCATATAAAGTTATTTGCGGTACTTGCGAGAGCATAGCAAATTTATTCAGTTATTGCCTTTTGATGTTTCGCAAGATGCACAAAGACACATCGCAGATGTTGAAAACACCAAGGACTGAATATAATTGCTTTCAGTACCGTGAGCTGGTATGTAGACTATCTTACGAACGCTTTCATGTGCCGGCATCTCGGGCTGTTCACTTTGCCGTATTGAATACTTGTAAAAAAATTGAAGGACACTTTGTACATTCCAAAGTGTGTTAGGCGAAAGCGTGTGGCCATTCCACTGATTATGCCATGTCGTTTTTCTTTTACACTCTCAGTGGGATAAGACACAAACCGTATGAGTGCGTGTTTTCTTCTTTAATTTTTTACCGCGAATCGCAGCGAGACGCGAGACTCATCTTCCTCCGTTCGCATGCGTTAGTATTTTCTCGCGCTTTGCGCATCGTGCAAACGCCATCCGCGTTCCAGCTCTTAAATTGACGGACCCTTTGTAAATTGGAAAGTGTATTCCGTGAACGCCTGGGTCCATTGAGACGGCGTCGGTCAGAATGATTGCAAACTCTGGGCACAGCGACGCTAAGCAAGCCAAGCGCGAGCGCTATAGAGTCCGACGCGACCGTCATCCGTCTGCGCATCCCGGCGGCCACCTGGCTCCCTGCCAGAGCTCGGATGGACGGACGGACGGACGGACGGACGGACGGACGGACGGACGGACGGACGGACATGGACGGACATGGACGGACGGATGGACGGGTATGGACGGACATGGACGGATGGACGGACGGGCGGACAGACGGATGGATGGACGGACGGACGAACAGACAGACAGATGGACGGACAGACGGAGGAAGGACGCCGGACGGAGGTCAGACGGACACCGGACGGACACCGGACGGACACTGGACGGACGTGAGCATGAGACATTAAAGGCTTTCGCCCTAAAGGTTACAGCTTCTCCCGCTAAAGGGAACCATGTGTAGATGCAAAGCAGCGGGCGCTAACGCCTACACTGGCGGCGGCGTTGACGCTGGCGCTCATCACAGCGTTGCACAGGAGAGAAACCTGGGTGGCGCAAAGCACGCAGTGATGGACCGGTGTTTCCTACTGGAACATGCCAATCGCTGCTAATGGGCAATGAGAGACAGAAGACACCGACTGGACACATAGACCCGCAGTCCGCTTTTAGTTAACGCGCACGCTGCGAATTTTTCATCGTTCGACAACGCACAGGAGAAATCTCCCACCGGCACCACCTTGGAGGTCAAGATCCATTGCCATATATACGGGTGGCTAGTGAACGGTTGTGCAGCGCGAGCAGTCGGTTTTTTCAGCCAAGAAAGTCGCTAGCAGACGCTGCCTGCGTCGGCGTCGCGAGGCGAGAGAGGGGGGGGAGCGTAGGAGAGGGGAAGACGCGCATGCGCAGTGGGGGTGTGGTGTGGACGCCGCGGGCAGGGATGCCTAGAGGAGAGAGGGGGGAGCGTAGGAGGGGGAGAAAGGGGGAAGCGTAGGAGGGGAGAGAGGGAGGGGACGCGCATGCGCAGTGAGGGTGTGGCCTCCACGGGGAGAGATGCCTAGAGGAGAGAGGTGTGGAGAGGAGGTTTTTTATTTTTATTTTTTATTGGGTTGGCGCATGCGCAGTAGGGGTGTGGACGGACGGACGGACGCCGGACGGACGGACACCGGACGGACGTGAGCATGAGACATTAAAGACTTTCGCCTTAAAATCTTCGGTTCGAGTGGGAACCAAACCCAGGCCCTATGCGTGGCAAGCAGGTGTTCTACCACAGAACTACCCCAATGCTTGAAACTGCTGCGAAACTGCCGCGCTTGAAACTGCTGCCAAAGATTGAAAAAATTGAAGGCCACTTTGTACATTCCAAAGTGTGTTCGGCGAAAGCGTGTGGCCATACCACTGATTATGCCATGTCTTTTTTCTTTTACACTCTCAGTGGCAGAAGACACAAACCTAATGGGTGCGTGTTTTCTTTAATTTTTTTGCCGCGAATCGCAGGGAGACGCGAGACTCATCTTCCTCCGTTCGCATGCGTTAGTATTTTCTCGCGCTTTGCGCATCGTGCAAACGCCATCCGCGTTCCAGCTCTTAAGTTGACGGACCCTTTGTAAATTGGAAAGTGTATTCCGTGAACGCCTGGGTCCATTGAGACGGCGTCGGTCAGAATGATTGCAAACTCTTGTCACAGCGACGCTACGCAAGCAAAGCGCGAGCGCTATAGAGTCCGACGCGACCGGCGTCCGTCTGCGCATCCCGGCGGCCACCTGGCTCAGTGCCAGAGCTCGGATGGACGGATGGACGGACATGGACGGATGAACGGGCGGACGGACAGACAGATGGATGGACGGACGGACGGACGAACAGACAGACAGACAGACAGACAGACAGACAGACGGACGGACGGACGCCGGACGAAGGTCGGATGGACACCGGACGGACGTGAGCATGAGACATTAAAGGCTTTCGCACAGAGACCCGCAGTTCGCTTTTAGTTAACGCGCACGCTGCGAATTTTTCATCGTTCGGCAACGCACAGGAGAAATCTCCCACCGGCACCACCTTGCAGGTCAAGATCTATTGCCATATATACGGGGTGGCCAGTGAACGGTTGTGCAGCGCGAGCAGTCGGTTTTTTCAACCAAGAAACTCGCTAGCAGACGCTGCCTGCGTCGGCGTTGCGTGGCGAGAGAGGGGGGAGCGTAGGAGAGGAGAGATGGGGGAGGGGACGCGCATGCGCAGTGAGGGTGTAGACGCCGCGGGGAGGGATGCCTAGAGGAGAGAGAGGGGGAAGCGTAGGAGAGGGAGGGGCAGGGGACGCGCATGCGCAATGGGGGTGTTAGCGCCGCGGGAGGGATGCCTAGAGGAGAGAGGGGGGAGGGGACGCGCATGCGCAATGGGTGTGTAAATGCCGCGGGCGGGAGGGATACCTAGAGGAAAGAGAGGGGAAGCACAGCAGAGGAGGTGCGTGGGGAGGGTTTGCGCATGTGCAGTAAAGGTGTTGAGGACGCACACCACCAGCACTACCGCCGGACGGACGGACGGAAGGACGCCGGACGGACACCGGACGGACGGACACCGGACGGACGTGAGCATGAGACATTAAAGGCTTTCGCCTTAAAAGTGATACAACCTCCGATTGAGCAGCAGTCGTCTGAAACAAGCTCCTACAACTGCGCGAAAAATAATGTCGTAGGTCATGATGCACCATCGTCTCTCGGTTGCGGGCGGGAGATGGTAAAATTGAAGACGATGACAGCCGCGCACTGCGTGGTTACAGTCATCATTAGGATCAGTGTGGGATTAAATGGGAAGAAGAAGGCAGACATGCCGTTGGTCTCTCCTCTTTACAGGCGTTCCATTTGAGGAGTGCCTCTTCAGTGATCTGTCTATCCTCGTCAAAGCAGATTACTCGTGAAAATATGCGAATGGAAAATCCGCAATAAATAATCAGCATAAAAATTGAAAGGACACTTTGTACATTCCAAAGTGTGTTCGGCGAAAGCGTGTGGCCATTCCACTGATTATGCCATGTCGTTTTTCTTTTACACTCTCAGTGGGATAAGACACAAACCGAGTGAGTGCGTGTTTTCTTTAATTTTTTACCGCGAATCGCAGCGAGACGCGAGACTCATATTCCTCCGTTCGTATGCGTTAGTATTTTCTCGCGCTTTGCGCATCGTGCAAACGCCATCCGCGTTCCAGCTCTTAAGTTGACGGACCCTTTGTAAATTGGAAAGTGTATTCCGTGAACGCCTGGGTCCATTGAGACGGCGTCGGTCAGAATGATTGCAAACTCTGGACACAGCGACGCTACGCAAGCAAAGCGCCAGCGCTGTAGAGTCCGAAGCGACCGGCGTCCGTCTGCGCATCCCGGCGGCCACCTGGCTCCGTGCCAGAGCTCGGATGGACGGACGGACGGACATGGACGGATGAACGGACGGACGGACAGAGGGATGGATGGACGGACGGACGGACCGACGAGCAGACAGACAGACGGACGGAAAGACGGACGCCGGACGAAGGTCGGACGGACACCGGACGGACGTGAGCATGAGACATTAAAGGCTTTCGCCTTAAAGATTACACCATCCACCGCTAAAGGGAACCATGTGTAGATGCGAAGCAGCGGGCGCTAACGCGCACACTGGCGGCGGCGTTGACGCTGGCGCTCATCGCAGCGTTGCACAGGAGAGAAACCTGGGGGGCGCAAAGCACGCAGTGATGGACGGGGGTTTCCTACTGGAACATCCCAATCGCTGCTGGGCAATGAGTGACAGAACACTCGGACTGGACACAGAGACCCGCAGTCCGCTTTTAGTTAACGCGCACGCTGCGAATATTTCATCGTTCGACAACGCACAGGAGAAATCTCCCACCGGCACCACCTTGCAGGTCAAGATCCGTTGCCATATATACGGGGTGGCCAGTGAACGGTTGTGCAGCGCGAGCAGTCGGTTTTTTCAACCAAGAAACTCGCTAGCAGACGCTACCTGCGTCGGCGTTGCGTGGCGAGAGAGGGGGGAGCGTAGGAGAGGAGAGAGGGGGGAGGGGGACGCGCACGCGCTTTGGGGGTGTGGTTGCCGCGGGGGGGGGGGGGGGAATGCTTAGAGGAGAGAGATGGGGGAGGGGACGCGCATGCGCAGTGAGTGTGTAGACGCCGCGGGGAGGGATGCCTAGAGGAGAGAGGGGGGGAGGGGAGGCGCATGCGCGATGGGTGTGTAAATACCGCGGGCGGGAGGGATACCTAGAGGAGAGAGAGGGGAAGCGCAGGAGAGGAGGTGCGTGGGGAGGGTTTGCGCATTTGCAGTAAGGGCGGTCAGGACGCACACCACCAGCACTACCGCCGGACGGACGGACGGACGGACGCCGGACGGACACCGGACGCATGGACACCGGACGGACGAACACCGGACGGACGTGAGCATGAGACAGTAAAGGCTTTCGCCTTAATATATCACTGGCTACCGCATCACTGGGAAGAGAGTGCACTTCTGGCAGTGATAATTAAATGTGGCGTGAAAGACAAGCTCCTCACACTTATTTTGGTAGCATTCAATTCTTTTAGTTTCGTGATTTGCGAGGCAGGACCGGAGCGCAGGAAAGCTCTAATAGAAAAATAATCTTTCCAAATGGGTCCTTCAAAAAAAATTGAAGGACACTTTGTACATTCCAAAGTGTGTTAGGCGAAAGCGTGTGGCCATTCCACTGATTATGCCATGTCTTTTTTTCTTTTACACTCTCAGTGGGATAAGACACAAACCGAATGAGTGCGTGTTTTCTTCTTTAATTTTTTTACCGCGAATCGCAGCGAGACGCGAGACTCATCTTCCTCCGTTCGCATGCGTTAGTATTTTCTCGCGCTTTGCGCATCGTGCAAACGCCATCCGCGTTCCAGCTCTTAAATTGACGGACCCTTTGTAAATTGGAAAGTGTATTCCGTGAACGCCTGGGTCCATTAAGACGGCGTCGGTCAGAATGATTGCAAACTCTGGGCACAGCGACGCTACGCAAGCAAAGCGCGAGCGCTATAGAGTCCGACGCGACCGGCGTCCGTCTGCGCATCCCGGCGGCCACCTGGCTCCGTGCCAGAGCTCGGATGGACTGACTGACGGACGGACGGACGGACGGACATGGACGGATGGACGGGCGGATGGACGGATGGACGGACGGACGGACGGACGGACGGACGGACGGATGGATGGACGGATGGATGGACGGATGGATGGACGGATGGATGGACGGATGGATGGACGAATGGATGGACGGACGGACGGACGGACGAACAGACAGACAGACAGACAGACAGACAGACAGACAGACAGACAGACAGACAGACAGACAGACAGACAGACGGACGGACGGACGCCGGACGGAGGTCGGACGTACACCGGACGGACTTGAGCATTATACATTAAAGGCTTTAAAGCCGGCCACACATTACAGAAGGCACACACGTTACTGCGCGTGTTGCCTTAGCACCACGTAGTGGGTGCATATGCACTAAGTAGTTGAAGTACGCGCTAGGGACAGGATATCGCTATCGCGTCCAACTCTTAGAGGCGAAGCTTAAGGGTCCCCGAATTTTTTAACTTTCATTTGGTACCAAGAGCCTGACGGAAATTCGTGCGGTCGGGATGAAATATGAAGAAAAAAAATTACACCATCTCCCGCTAAAGGGAACCATGTGTAGATGCGAAGCAGCGGCGCTAACGCGCACACTGGCGGCGGCGTTGACGCTGGCGCTCATCGCAGCGTTGCACAGGAGAGAAACCTGGGGGGCGCAAAGCACGAAGTGATGGACCGGTGTTTCCTACTGGAACATCCCAATCGCTGCTAATGGGCAATGAGAGACAGATGACTGGGACTGGTACACAGAGACCCACAGTCCGCTTTTAGTTAACGCGCACGCTGCGAATTTTTTATCGCTCGACAACGCACAGGAGAAATCTCCCACCGGCACCACCTTGCAGGTCAAGATCCATTGCCATATATACGGGGTGGGCAGTGAACGGTTGTGCAGCGCGAGCAGTCGGTTTTTTCAACCAAGAAACTCGCTAGCAGACGCTGCCTGCGTCGGCGTCGCGAGGCGAGAGAGGGGGGAGCGTAGGAGAGGGGAAGACGCGCATGCGCAGTGGGGGCTGTGGACGCCGCGGGCAAGGATGCCTAGAGGAGAGAGGGGGGAGCGTAGGAGGGGAGAAAGGGGGAGCGTACGAGGGGAGAGAGGGAGGGGACGCGCATGCGCACTCAGGGTGTGGCCTCCGCAGGGAGGGATGCCTAGGGGAGAGAGAGGTGGAGAGGAGGTTTTTTAATTTTATTTTTTCAATGGGTTGGCGCATGCGCAGTGGGGGGTGTGGACGGACGGACGCCGGACGGACACCGGACGGACACCGGACGGACGTGAGCATGAGACATTAAAGGCTTTCGCCTTAATAACACGGTGAGAGGTCATGTGCGTGACTTAGCAAAGAACGCACGTTCTGTGACTGAAACCGCATCCGCTTTAGGGACGTTGATGCCGGCAGTCAGGTCATTTCTCCACGCAAACTGCCTGGCAGCTATTTGAAAACAATGAAGCAAACAAAATGTGAAGGTATTTTATGGGCAAGAAAGGAAACATGTTTACGGTAATAGGAATGTCCATTAAACAATTTTTTATTAAGCGCGCTTTCCACATTAATGAGCGTCCTCCAGAATGGCGACGCACACGCCGCCGGTTGAAGCGCGAACAAAAGACGGCATTTAAGAAGCGCCCGCCACAGCAAATTGCGACAAGAAAACGAACGAGCATTACCAGTGGAACGCATATAGAAGGAATTTAAACGACGGCATGAGGTTTTCCAGCGCCGCACGCTTCTTAGTGAGTGCCTCATTAAAAGCGTAAACGCTGCTCCTGACGTCGACAGGAAGTGAACAGCAGAGGCAATGTTTGTCATTCGAACTCGTAAGTTCAAGTTTCTCTATCAACATTATTTTATTGCATTATTACGCTCACATGAACTGGCGGCAAAATTTATGGGGGAATGCTTCTTTCAGGAAATGGTGCCGTGAAATTGTGGAAAAGCGGAAAAATCGCACTACTTGTATCGGCGGCAAACTGCTCTTGATTACAGGATGAATGCTTTAAATCGCGTTATAGATGGGTGTCGTAGAATGGGGATATTCCTTCATCAAGAATACGGATTTTCTTGTGCGGGTGAGGGCGTGAATGTTGCGTCGCTAATGCAGCTTGCACGCATCGTGCGGGCTGTTTGCGTGCTTAGCTTATTTTGGGAGATCTGCAGCTATTTCTTAAACCGGGAGATATTTTAACAACCAATGAGTTTGCAGTTTTAAATAGCTATAGCCATGCCGAAAAAATCCGTGAGGACTCATTAAATTTAGTAATCAAAGGAACCCCTAAAATATTGACATTTTGATGTTTTTTTGTGACGCAGTTATTAAGTTAACACGATACTTTCACCAGCTGCTAACGTTGACGTAGACGGCACCGAATCTTTGAGTAGCAGAGTGGTTAATAAACATCAAAAAGCTAAATTTAGGAAATCCAGGAGCCGTTTTACTCTGTCAAGGTGGATGACTATAGCGAAGCTCTTCAACACACGACAAAGAGGTGACACAGAATTTCGAACCTAAGTTTACCACACACCCTGGAGCTGGCTTCGCACAATGCGTTGGTGGTCTAGTTGGTGGGAATCCATAGTGTTTTTTTAGCAAAAAACGACACCACAAGAAAGAAGACAGGACAGGACTGGTTCCGTAATTAGTCCCAATGCTTTCACGGCGAGATCGGAAGCCGATTTGCGTAGCTCCGAACTCAGCGACCACCTCAGTGCGGTCCAGCAGGCACGCAAAGCGGAAACCAGGCAAAACCTGGACGTCCCGACTTGGGAGACCTGACCCGGATCACTATAACCTGCAGGACAGTCAGTGAAGTTTTACCAACCAAACACCCGCCGCTATTCGCAGAATTATCCACTTCTAGCTCTGTTTACCTAGCCATTACTAGGACTTTTTTCAGAAAAGAGGTGGGAGGGGGGGGGGGGTTGAAGGAGTCTTCAACAAGCGAGACCAAATGCATCAAGGCAAAATAGGAACGTGGTTTCGTATCAGTCATTGTGAGTAAGTATAGAAACAGGACACAGGAGGCACCTCAAATAGGTATAATTATTAAGCATGAAGTATTATCAATCTATTACATGTTAAAGTAAGAGAATGTAAAATAGCCTAAAGAGGCCTGTTGGGACGCTCATGAGAAAAACGGAGCTTGGTAGAACCATCTTTATCGAATGCCCTTCTCAAAGTCTTTAAAATGGCTCCTAACTATTCCCACTATTATAATAGACAGTAAATTTCCCTATTTCACAAAGTAACCATAATTTTCGCTACTGTACACTCTATGCATGCCCAGATTATTATTTAATCCTGCTCAACGTCGACTTTGACATAAGAGTAAGCTCAAGTGTGATGTAATTCATATGGCCGTAGTAGCTTAATTGGGTGCCCATATATAAGTAAGAATAAAGCAGAGAGCTTATTTTGGCAGCACAATATAAAATCAGTATCCCAGTAAACAGACCAGAAAAAGAACAATACAGATACGTAGGTCTTTATACCGTTCATATCTCTAAACATTTTTCTACGTGTTTTAAAATGCTAATCAACATGATCCCGCGAGACATGTTTTGATATTGTATTATGACTTGAGATTTGATGCTGTTGTTGCTACGTTTGCCAAAGGGTGCGAAAGCATTTCTCAAGGCCTATATGGCTTGTGCTTTCGCCCCCCCAGCATCGCTGTTTGTGACTTTTTGTGGGTGATGTATGGGATTCAAAAGAGATCAGTTAAGAAATCCCTTGTCCTAACAATGAAATTTTAATATTAATCTATGGAATAAAGTTAGCAGGAAGAAATAAATTGGCGTAGCCTGCACTAAGTCGCCCAAGGCTGGGCCCGAGCAGAGCTGGTGGCACACAGCTGGTCCTGGCTTGGATACGCCTGTACCCTCTCACCTCGCTTTACTACCCCTGCTGTACTATACTATAAATGGTTATGCCTGCTCTTTTTTCTATCTCTCTCTTGTGTTTCCTTTCCATTTAGTTCTCTATCTGCTTGTTTCCTTTCCTTTCTATCTTTTTTCTTTCTCCTTCACTTTATTTCTATTTTTCTGTTTCTCTTTCATTCGAAGTATTTCTATGTCTGTAGCCGTTCTCTCGCCTTCTAGCCTTCTCTGTTTTCTCTTTCTTTCTATGTATTTCTCGCCCTCTATCTCTGTGCTTCCCTCATCCTTTCTTTCCTCTTTACCTACAGATGTATCATTTGTCATCCTCACTTCTTTTTCCCACCACATTGCTATATTATACTATACAAGGCTATGCTATGCCCTGCTAGCGTGCCAAGATAGCTGAGTGGTTACGACGCTCCCCCTTCTGATCGTGCGTACTCGTGTTGGAATAACGCCTCGCCAATATATCTTGTTCTCCAGGAATTTCTTGGCTTCTTTATCTTTCGCTTTCATTTTTTTTCTTTCTCTCCATGTACTCCCCTTGCCGCCCATTAGACAAATTGCATCCCACAGCGGACATATTGGTGCACAGGTTCTGGGAGCGCAGCAGCAGAAGAAGAAGAACACGATGATGAAGGAGAGGACACAGATAGGGCGGAATTAACGGCTATTATTCTAGCTCTTCGAAAACTCCCACCAGATCATTCGACAGCTGCACAGCAAACGGGTTTGAGCCTTTTTGGGAGTTTTGGGCCCGGCTCTTAACTTGCATCCTAAAGGTGCTACGCAAAACCCCCTACCAAAGGAGGTTTTAGGGGGGTACGCAAGGCAAGATGGCGGTGCCTGTTGAAGCGACAGCCGTCCACTTCGAATCTTTCTAGCCGTCGGCCTGCATTATTAAACTCATTCATCCCCAAATAATGCTGGTATTTGATTTAGATTTGAGTAATGAGGCTTCGCTAAGCGTATACTGCCGATAAAACAGCTCCGTTTTCGAGATACACAGTCGATTTGCGGTGCACAAGGCTTAACAAGGTTTGTTTACAAAGTAAACGGAGTCAAAAGAGGGAATTTAGGAGGTAACTTTGGTGTTTTTTTTTAACTCATTTCGGGGGCTTGAACGGAGATCATTGGAAGTTTTTCTGATTCTTTAGAGAGCTTTTAAAACGCGCCCCTTTATACGCGGCCCGAGAGAGGGCGAGAAAAAAAAAGGTATTTCAGGCACTATACTAGCGTTTCAGAGACATTTCTTGCAACTATTCATCGCTAGGACATATTAGAAAATGGACATTGATGTATTCATGCACAAATATGACATATGTATTCAAGCACGCACGACACAGGAATCGAACTCGCGACCACACGCACTGAAAGCAAACGTCATATCCATTACACCACAGCGCCACCACTAGCTTGCGTACTTTTTCACGGGGGTATATATCTACAAAGCGGCTACTAACCTGTCTGTGACACCTCAAACATTTGTTCTCGTAGCATCGGCATGTGTTCGCGCTTTCGCAAGGCCAGTACATAAACTCGGGGGGCGTCACGAAGGCCAAGGTCAACACCTTCAGCTTCGAACTATTCGGTTCGTCGTGTCGTGCCGCTGGAAAAATTGTAAACGTGTGCCCTCTTGAGTACTTCTACGCTGCTTCACTCGCCCGAAATTCGTGGATACCAGCGTAACAAAAGGTATCCTCAGATGGCCGAACATATGTGCATTCCATGGGCGTATGATGTGGAGCTATTTTCGTTTCTGCCGCGAGCTGCACGCGTCCCATGGCAGGGGCGTGTTCTGAGCTGTACGAGACCGCCTGTGTTTCCATTGATGGGGTCTGTGCCTTCCGCCGCACGGAAGCCCCCAGAGACGAGGACGAAACACTGAGCAACACATCTTTATCATTTCAAAACACTGCCGCGACTGACTGTCAGCGGCCCCTAAGCGCGAGCCGCGAGCGTGCCTGTGTCCATTGTTCTCGTCATCCACCGGCGCGCTCACCGCTACGACTCCCATAGCATATAAAAGTTACTCACGCAGATGCCCACAAGCGTGCGCAGGGTGCCTCTTCAGGTGGAAGGGGGCGAGGGGACGAAGGCTCGTCGCTGCGCCCACCCTCCCTATTAAATCAATGCACGGGGGGGCAGACTCCCCCCCCCCCCCCCTCCCCCCGTGTGCACGCCTATGCAGATGCCCGAGTTACAAGGACATTGTAACGCGCCTACACTACGTGCATTTATTGCGCGCGTGCTCTCGCGAGCCAAACGCAGGTGCAGCAGCGCCTTCAGAGTAGCTGAACGATAATCTACATCCACAATTAGCACTTATTCGTAACTCGCACTTTCGCGGGGCACACAGTGATTCTCTAACTCAAATTCAGTATTTAGTCGCTTTCACACTCGGAGACTACCTACAATCTTACTAATTAACCTTCATTGTTTAACATCACACAAATGCATTAAAGCGAATGCGTAAGCATGCCCCAATGTTAAGTACAACCACCACAAATTAGCGGTGACAGGTCTCCCGTTAAATAAAAAAGTTAATGCACATGCACTTCGTCCTTGTGAAAGTCCAAGTGTATGCGGCACTCCTCTAGCACAGATGATGTAGCAAGAATGAAAAAAATGTAGTATTGCCGTCTTCTTCAACGAAACAGCTGTGATCAGAATGATAAGAAAAACAGTGTTCGCAATGTTTTATTGGAATCAAAACAGTAGCAGTTCTCATGTCAGTGTAAGCATATGTATATTTACATCTTCTTGCACAGAACCTGCACCCAATACAAAACACTAAGAACGTATACAGTACAGCCCAAGCACTATATATAATTCACAACAGTAAAGCAACATGAAAGTAGTGTGGCAAATCTCATCATAATGCACACTGACATGTGCACTTCACAGTGCTAGTATGTAAACACAATCCAGAGAATGGGATCTACAAGGAACTTGGTGTCAGCCTGCACATGAAGGCAACTAAGCTAGTACATTAAGGCTAGCATTACTTTTAAGAAATATGCAACCAAGCAGGGAGGCATGTTGTAGATTTTAATTGAATTAGTTTGCCCTATGGCATCAAAATATGTCACACATCATCATACAGTTCTGTGTTCTGCAGAAAAGTCCAAAATAGACCTGTGGTGTTGATTGTAGATCCACTTACCACAATTTGTAAAGGCGTTCAGCCATGCCAGCAAAATGATAACATTGCATTCATATATGGCTGGCTGCATATACTTACTCACAAATATCTGAAAATGAATGCAGTTTTCCAGAAATATACTTGGGAATTTGTCGCCATTATCACACAACTGCAATATACCAATACTTCTATTATACATAATTACTACAGCTATGTTTACAATATTCCCATGCCAGCCACTGTCATCTGCAACCTAAAAAGTTCTTTATCTTTAATTCCTCACTTCATGGCTTGTGCATAATTACCGCATTGAAAGTTAATACCACTACCATGGCTGCAAAGTCAACTTGAAATTAGGCAATCACATGCCTAAAATTAAAAATTTCCTACAAGTAGTGGCTGGTGGCTTGGCATATTGGATCCTAGGGCTTGCTATGCCATGTGGTTGAATAGAATTTGACCACGAATCTATAGAGCCTGTAAAGCGGTCAGGAATTGAGTTCATAGTTAAACAGTGAAAACAAAACAGCAACACACATAGAAATAGAAATGAAGGGAACAGGACAACGCAGTACTAGCAACTGAAATTTAACACGTGTATGGCGTTTTTAGTCACGTTCATACTCATTCTGTGAGTGCATGGTTCTTTATTTTTGTAATTTTTTTTGCACTAAGTGTGTATATCTTTCTGTGGTTTGCATTACACTTCAGGTCCTCGTTAGTGTAGAGTGAGGCACAGGGGAGTGTTCCCACAATACAGTGTCTTGTACACAAACAAGTGCGTGAGCAACTCTTGCAACTTTGCCAGAAATGTCTTCCTGAAAATAATAGAAAAGAAGTCCATTAAGCTTTCATATCCAGAAATATGAATGTCTTGGCAAAGACTCACACTTGACTATACTATTGCAGACCTTTAAACAGAACACGAAACAATTGCAACAGTGAGATGCTGCTAAGTAGTTTCTTGTGAACTTTTCACTTAAAGTACAGAGGGCAAAAAGTACACAACTGTAATGAAATGCGAAAGAGCACCAGAAGTGTACTTTTGTCCTGTGTACCATCATTCGAGTAGTTTTAGCTGTCAGTGAAGTTAGCATTGTAGTGTAAAGGGGTGCAAATTTTAGTATGATTAACCTTGGAGTTAAACGGATTTCAATGGAGGCGTGACTGCTTGAGGCCCAGGTACTTAGCTTTAGGTGCGTGTTAAAGAGCCCCAGGTGGTCTATCTTTCCGAAGCCCTCCACTATGGCGCCTCTCATAATCGTGTGGTGGCTTTGGGATGTTACGCACCAACAGTTATTATCACTTACAACACATGGAACACTAGCTTCTTCATCAACCACAGCTGTTCTGTTGTTCTGTTTAGGACTGAAGATTGGGCGACTTGGTATTGATTCATGGCAAAATTAAACAGTTCACTTGTAATGATGACAATAGAAGACGTGGACAAAGTACCAGCCTGTTTACCTTGTCAGAAATTGTGTCAACAGTCAGAATACTGTGTGCTGATCATAAACACTATGGCAACAAAAAGTAAAACAAAATAACCAGAGGGAAGGAACAAGGTGATTCAACAACGAGGTTTAACAGATTCAACTGACTTATATCAATGTGATTAAATTAGCCTTGCACAAGTGACACATCTCCTAAATTCCATAAATATGAACATGTAACCTTGGCAAGCTCTAGTGCTGATATGTGACAAATGAAGTGACCATACCATAAAATGCATGTGCTTCAGCAAACACACTGTAATTAAGCACATGTCTTACACATCATATGGCCATCATAATCTGTCATTAAGATGACTTATTCTTTCTAGCTAAATGTATACAAGCTCATGATGTCAATGCGCCTTGATATGCAATTTAACTTTTTGTGTTGGAGACGGACAAAGTGCACAATGCAAAATTTTCGTCAAAAAGTATTCTTACTTGCTCATAATCTGCGCATGAGAACAGAATAAATAGAAAACAAATCTGGCCTTAATGCATGTGTTACCACATGACCGCGTGATAACAGCTGTCTTTTTTTTTGTTGTTGTTGCTTAAGTGTATACTCCCTGGAAGCACTGCTTCATTTATGCTTTATCGCAAGCAAGGAAATTATGTCGTACAAACATTCTGTTTTAAGGCGCACTCGCTTGAGTTGGCTGGCCACGCCAAGCGGTCAGCCAATTCGAAACACGTATCACACATCGTTGTTCTGCATAGCTCGGCACACTCACTCATGAGTGCACTCAAATCACACTCACTCACACTCATTTGAACGTGGTGAGTTGACTATGAGTGAGTACTCATGCGTGTGAGTGGACGTGAGTGTGAACGTGAGTGAGAACTCATGAGTGTGAGTGGACGTGAGTGTGAACGTGAGTGAGTGCGAAGGCTGAAAAAATTGTGGTGAGTGAGTTTGAGTGAGTACTCCCTTAAGGTGCCGACCTATGGAGCTCGGCACACTCACTCATGAGTGCACTCAACTCACACTCACTCACACTCATTTGAACGTGGTGAGTTGAGTATGAGTGAGTACTCATTAGTGTGAGTCGACGTGAGTGTGAGCGTGAGTGAGTACAGACAGAATCGCATTTGTCTAGAGCAGCGGAGCGCGTGGCTGTGGACGCTGTTGTTGGCCGCAGCTGCTACCTCACGTTAGCTACAAGCTTCCGCTCATGCTTGAATTATAGCAAAAGGGCCTAGCATGCGGTATGGTCATGTTTGGTATAATTACGGTGTCCGTGTTTGCATAATTGAGCAGAAAACGGCAGCTGGAGAGGCTGGCTGCGCGCTCTAGACAAGTGTGATTCCATCTGTACTCATGAGTGTGAGTGGAGGTGAGTGGAGGTGAGTGTGAACGTGAGTGAGTACTCATAAGTGTGAGTGGACGTGAGTGTGAACGTGAGTGAGTGCAAAGGCTGAAAAAATTGTGGTGAGTGAGTTTGAGTGAGTACTCCCTTAAAATGCCGACCTATGTAATGTTATGTGAGCTTAATGACCTTTCTTTTTTCGCTTTTCATTGCACTTTTGACGCGACGGAATGTGCAGAAGAGCACCTACTGCTGCCCAAGCGACAAGTTCGCGCAAACAGAGGAAACATAAGTATTACGTACCAATTGTGTTCCTGAATGTGCCGCGAACGCGGCGCGCCCTTCAGCTGCTGCTCGCTTGAGTCACCTGGCCATTGCCACACCATTGCACACGCAGTGCATGTTGCACTGTCGTCAAACCACACATTTCACGTCCAGCGACGAGAACACAGTAAGGCTGCCGGCATGAAATGTGCACACATGATCGACGCATAGCAGGGTAGTTGAAAGGCGTCCTTCACAAAACCGACGTTATCCCATGACGGCTTCGCTTCGCTATCACTCACTCACGCCGCTGGGGCCAGCCTGCGGTAGCACCCGCTGTCATTTCGGAACTTCTCGCGTTTCTCGCGACTCTCTTGCGTTTCTTTCTTTTTGCTTTCTTTTTTCCCCTCGCGCGCGCATGCGTGCGATGGTTGTTCCGCTCTTATCGCCGCCGTTCGAAGGTCAAAGGCGCTTCGTTCCTTTCAGAGCAGCCGCTTGAGGAGAGTCGCGTCTTTTCTTTCGTTTCTGTTTTTTCTTTTTTTTTTCGCCGGGTTCTTTCAACACCGCATCTTATTCCGTGCGTTGAGGCACACCGCCTGTGCCCAATTCATCATCCAAAAGGGTATACTGAGTGTGCATGCGGTGCCGATAGGCCACATCGAGGGTGTACACGCTCCTACTTTTAGTTTAACTTCGATTTGATGGTAAAACAACATAAGCGAAGTCATTCTGTGGTCGAAATGCATCGTGAACCCGAGCCCAGCGGTAGTGTGCATTCCGTACAACAATGTGCATCAGTCGACGAGACGAAGAAATCGTTGATTAGCACGTTCATGAATTTATTAAGCACTTTGAGAAACACTTCTTTCGCCCGTGCAGTTGCATACATGCACGCCAGCACTGAAGGCACTATAGCTTCGGATAAAATAAATGGAAGATATGCCCGAGAAAGTGAAATAGGAGTTTTCTGTCCTTGAACTCCATTTGACAAAATGGCGTCAGATCGTGAATTTACCTCCTTTCTTCCACCTTTTATCCCCATAATTTCTCAAGGAAGTAAAATTGAGGACGCAGAACTTTATTACACCGATCTTAATACTCCCTAAGGGAGTACGGTCCCAAGTGAAGGTAGTATTAAGCCCTTAAAACGCCCAATTCGGCTAGTTTGCGTTTACAGTGTGTGATAGTAACTGATTCGTTATCCGTGTGTACATCCCTGTCATCGTCGTCAGGATCAGTTGTACTACATACATTTAAATCATTAATCCCTACAAACATTCATCTAGTGCGATTAATATGGGTGCCAGGTCATCGTGGCATATTTATAAATGAGATGGCTGACTCACTCGCGCGAGCATCCCTTGCTGGACCAGTTGTATCAGTCATGCCTCTTACAGCTTATATGACAGCGGCGAGGTTCAGGAAATTGTCTCTTTTTGAGGACTCATTAAAGATTTCTATACCGAATCCAGAATTCTCGCACTTGAACTTCGCATGGAATAATAAATGGTGTCCAACGCGTAAATTGGAAGTTTCCATAACTAAATTACGATGCCGTATACCGCCGCTTAACTTCTACTTAAATCGGTCTGGTCTGGTGCCATCCCCTTTGTGTTCTAACTGTAATGAACCCGAAAATATCGACCACTTCCTTCTAACATGTCGCCGTTTCAAAAATCAAAGGAAAAAGTGCTTTGAAATGTTATTCAAAAAAATTAGGAATTTCACTTAGTACTCCGAATATTCTGTCCTTTGGGGCCGCTTCATTGGAATTTAGCGACAGGAACGTCTGCGGGGCCCTATGCGAATTCCTGGGTGACACAAGGCGATTACCTTGCTAAGTCACTGATCAGCTCTCTTCCCAAACCAACCTAAAATTCAGCATTCCTACATTACGCAGCATTCATTTACCTTACCAAAGAATCGTGTAATATGAATAATTTTAAGTCATTCCAAAAATTCTATCAATTTATTTTTTATTATTATTTATTTTTCTTTGTATCAAAAATTACCACATCCTAATGAAAAAAAAATTGCCTTTTCCCCCTGCATAGCACTTAATTTTTTCACTTAGATTAACCGCCGGCTTCTTGGCCTATCCCCCTTAGTGGGTAAGAGCCACAATAAAGGATCAAGCAAGCAAGCAAGCGTGTCAGTTCACCATGATGATCATTTTCTATCCACGACACACGATAAACCTTGAGCATAGCAGCTTTGCGGTAAAAGGTACGCAACGTCAAGATATCTACTGTTAGGCAAATGATCATTCTCTTATGTCTAACCTCGTTGCCGGCGGTATTTTTGTTTTTAGGATCTTATTTGAATGTAAGTCACTCTCATCGGTTTTAACTCAAACTTATATCGGCGAGAACATTTCACTCGCTGATGTGTGAAAGCCATGAGACGCAAATCAACCCATTATTGCATTATTACGTCTTCGGAAGGAAGCACAACGCAAGAGAAACTTCGATAACAAAACTATAGCGTCATCGGTATTCGAGCATACACGTCGCACGCATTGGAGTACGCGGCACAGGACAAAAGCAAGTGTAATGACGCTCATACAACTAAAGAGAAATTAAATCGAGGAGACTAATAAATGCCAGCAGAGCGTTGCCGTTCGCGCACTTGTTTTTGACGACACAGCGCGAGCACGACCTCATGACTCTGCTCCACCAATAGGGATGCGCAGACTTCATCGCCTATCGTCGCTGAATGACTCTGTCGGAAAGAAAAACAACTCACAGGGTCCCTTATGGTTTTGGACAAGATGACTAGAAGCCGAAAGCCTCCTTTTTCTTTTCAGTCGATGTATTGATCCCCCCCTGCCACCCTCAAAAAAGTTTCTGCACTCAACGGGGTATTGTACTGCCTCCAAGTTGGGAGGTACCGCGAAACTTTCTGCACCTTATCTGTCTTTGCATGGCCTCCGTGATCGGCCCACTTTTGACCAACTGACAATGTCATGTGATGACGCCATAGTGACGTTATTATGACGTCACCCCGTGATGATATTTTGCAACACTCGTGGACGCCACCGACTTAAGACGGCGACGGCCAGTTTTCGCGTTTGTTAACGCACTTTCGCTTTCGCCTTGAAATTCAAATGCCTTTGGTTTATTCAGGTAGCTTAGTGGCACAAATACCACGATGAGAAGCAGATTTCAACCGTTTATCGTTTCGCAGGGTGGTTTTGCGATCGCAGTATCTTGCATCTGAAAGATACACGCTACACTACCTTATGTATCGGAGATGCAGGTACTGATGCACGTCTTACGAGATGCATTGCGATACGGATACAAGATACCCGAATAGTATCTAAGATAGTATCCAAGATCCACGTGTCATGGATCCTGCTCAGCCCGGACTGAGTGTCAACGTTGGCGTGTTAAAATGTGGAAGTACAGATTGTATTGTGGTTAAGGAATCTAGTTGAGCCTCCAGGAAAGTCCCTTTAGTCTGGTTATGTTAGATGTCCTTTTTTATTTATTTCACGTTTATGAGAGCCTTATGTCAAGTGCTGCAGCAGACGGCGCCAAGCGCAGTATGAGACATTTTTATCATGTGTGTTTATACTGAGAACACCGTGAGGACAACAAAAATTATCCTGCCACTTAAATGTCGCTTTCGCTATACAAATACAAAAATAAATTCACAAGGGAATCACTGGAAAGTCATTTTCGCGGAGCCTAAGGATACAAGGAGTTGCAGTTGTAAAGAGACAGTCGAGGGGCCGCCAAGAACACAGGAGTCAGAAAACCAAGCTCGCGCTGCTGATTAATATCGTTTAATTAGAGACTCGAGGAGATATCGGGTGGTGTAAGTGAACTTATCGACCGGTTTCGCATTCGCCTTCTCAAACGAATACGCTAGCCGGTAGTTTTATCCATGGCACCAAGAAAGCGTTTGTTTCCAAAAGGCGGAAACGCCAAGGGGAAAGAGCGAATGCTCAAAGCAGGAAGCGGCATCGTGTGGGAAAGAAGGCTCAGCAAGCAGCACCAAACTCATGGTCGCTGGTTAGGAGTTGTGAATGTACGGAGGAAGCGTGAAGTCAGGGAGCTATGAAAACAGGATGCTGACAGCAAAATAACAGGAAAGTAATCATGAGGCGTACCAAGGAAGTGACCCAGAGGCTATTCGTCCTTGAACAGTCCTGGCTGGCATTAATTTCAACTGGACCGAGAGGGCGAAAGCTGTGGGAAAAAACTCGCAGATTGGATGGGCGGTTTTGGAGCTGGTACGAATCGCTGTCCACTGGTGCAATCGAAACAGCGACGGCTGCGCAATCACTTTCCATTGTTCGAAGTAAAGGAAGGTGAGGGCGGAAGAGCTGTGGAGGAGGAAGGAGTATGGTCATTAAGAAAAACTGCCGTGAAGTAAGAAAAGCTTTTGTACAAAAGGTTAAAGCTTGATTCTATCGGCGATGCTGATTATAAAACAGTTGTCGTTGAAACGAAACCTTGGTCAGGCGTGCGTCATACATTTATTATTGCAACGAACGCCCGATCGAGGTAATGCGTGGTCAAGAGTGCAGGAACAAATCACTAGCATATAGTTAAACAAATCTCTCCGTCTGCCAGTGGCAATTATGGGGAAGATGTAAGTGCAACAGCAGAACTGGCTCGAAATTGTATGTTGCTATTCTTGTTTATATAGTTAAAGTTCCGGTGTTCTGACACGAAATGAAACTGATATGTCATGTACTGGTAAGTGGCGGGCCTATCCATCTTGTGAACTTCTACTGTTTCTTTGCCATCATATAGGCACATCAAACTCAATGATACCGTATCAGCTACCTGGTTGTATGAAGGCGGGGTGAGGTGCTGGAAAGGCTGTAATCCATTGTTTAGGGTTTGCATGGTTCTGCATGATTGAGCAACAGTGTTTGTGTGTCTAATGTCACGCTTTCAGATATCCATTCTGAAAAAAAAAACATTCCTATACTCTTTCTGGTGAGGCATTACTCGTAAAATTTAAAGATGCAAGTTTACTGTCTTCCGGAGACCATTACACTCTCTTTCAAGCGTCGTGATATTCATCAGTCTTCGAAATAGAGTTAGCATGTATTTGTAGAGAGAGTTACATACGTGGCAAGCTGGGACTCACCAAAATAAGTTAGATATTGTTTTAAGTGCGGGGCACTTGAGGGGCCCAGCTTGCCGTCCATCCGTACAGCTCTTGTAGCGTGATCACGCTCACAGTAAAGCACTCACAACAGGCCATAAACCTGCTAGCACTGCTCAAAACCAGGTTAAAACTAACGAACTAGGTCGAAAATGGTGTATTTAACATAAATACACAAGGAGCAGTCACATTAATTAACCTATAATCACTAAAACATTCCGATAAAATAGGGCTGACTCCAGCGGGGTGAAAGAGAGTGCGCCACCGCCTCCCCAAGCAAGCGAATGCCCCCTCCCCTGCGCTGCCTTTGTGTCGGCGATGCGCTGGTGCGGCGCTGAGTGGCTTGGTGACTATACCTGGTTGTGGAAACCACCTGGCAGAACTCGCTGTAGACGACGAATATCGCAAGTACCGCAACAAGCAGGACGTCGATAAAGCGCAGCAAAAAGTAGCGCTCATGTCGCACACCAAGTATGTGAATCTGCCTAGCAGGATTCTACTCGTGCCGGGGAAAGCCTACACGCTTACATCAAATATTGGTTTCGTTGACGCTTTGGTAAACGGAGCAGTGGGAACTACAAATGGGAATTACTGGGTGCCCGTGCGACGAACTTCCTGAGGCTTCACAGTAGTCCAGTTGCCTTACTTTTTTTTTTTTGGAGTTACATGCGACAGGTTTCCTAAATGGGCGCATATTCAGTTTAAAATATGACGATATCATAAGATGTTATTTTTTTTCTTTATAGAGCCATAGATTTCCGCATGTCATCCTCATCAACTTACATCTAGTTGTAAGTGATGTAGCCCGCCAGCTATTGCAGCATATTACCTAGATAACTCTTAATTCAATATATGTACAGGGCTGGACAAAAGTTCCTAGGCCACTGTCACATGTATTCCTAAGGCAGCGTGGCCTGGGAACTCTTGACCAGCCCTGTACATAGTGCTTGCAAAAACAAGTTTGTTCGCCAATGCATTAGCGTCTGTTCCCATCGAGTCGGAGTCATCCCAGACCGCTTATATACTCCCTCTCTGATGATGCTACCCGGGCATTGACAGCGGGAGGTACGAGGCAACAAACATTTGATTAAAGTGTTCTTGCGTTTGTGCAATAGAAACACTTAGCAAGCACGAATACTAAAAATGAGAGGGGCACCTTCTATCTCATGTTTCTTGGGTAGATTTGTGAAGTGTACCTAACATAAATCAACGATGTGAAACACCCGTTGAGCAATCGCGCATTATAACTTAACTTAGCATGTTGAACGATGATCAACCTGTGGTACTACTGCATCTGTTTTCCGCCATAAGATGTATTTCAGATTGTTCTCAAAAATTTTCAGACGCTGTGTACCTCAACACAAAAGGGCTTCCACCTTCTCATGCTCACCCGTTTCTCCTGCTGGGAAATAAAGAACGGCATCCACCTCAAAATTCATTAAGTCTGTTTATCGATGTGGCTTCTCTGTGAGCACCCGCTTCAAGTGGCAGATGTCAAAGTGGGCTCTTCGCGCAAGCGAAACGACCACGTACGGTAGGTAGATGTCTGTGCATTTACCGCAAGGCCCTTAACGAAGTTTATATGTATAAGTAACGCAGCTAGATTTCCATGGCAAGTTTATTGAGGTTGTTTAGGAGGAGGAGGAGGAAAAACTTTATTAGACGAGTGAGTTTGGGCCCTTTACGCGCCCTGGGCCACCGCACGGCCCTCACATTGCGCCTATATGTCCAGACCACGTAGGGCCAAGGCACTGGCACCCCGGTTCACACAGCGAAGCTGAGTGTCCAGGTCCTGCGACGCAAGGAGGGCCTCCCATTCCTCCCATGTACGTTCGCCCAGAAACAAAAGTTATGCAATATTTAAAAGCCACCTCTGATCGAACTTTGCCGCACGCTTTCATCCGTAGACCCCAGTGTGCGTCTGTGCGGCCGGTCTTCCACATCATGTCGCAGTTGTGCCAATATTGCAAAATACTTACTATCGGAACGCAATAAATAAAGGCATACATGGCGGTACGTATGGAAGGTCGGGCTTACTCAAGCGGCATCAAGGCCTGCCTTCTAAGCTCAGTAAGCACATTAAAGAATGCCTGATTTCCTCGGCCAACGAGGTATATCGCGGGAACCGTTGATCGTTTCGGAAAACAAATTGCACCGATAGGAAAGCATACCATGCAGCCAGACTAGGCTTACCAACAAGAAGAAAAAGACATTGCGAATTGTTAGCGGCAAACAAGGAAGTATGACTGGTGCACTTAACAGCACTAAGCAAGGAGTGCTTTGTTTAAGAAGCGCGAATCGCAATGAATTGTAAACACGAACGACGCAGGCGTTTAGGAATCATTAGCGGCGTTATGTCCAACAATTAGGTTGTGATGTAAGCTTGCAAGATGGAAGCACCATGTTTGACAAGGGAGAAGGGCAAATAATAGATAAACGACTAAGCGTTAATGCGCCCAATAAGATTTCATGAATGCCATACATGCGCATCAGCGAGTCTTCTAGTTAGCAAGTAAAGAAGATATGGGCATACGTCATCGACATTCCATCTTTTAGGAGAGTGAATGTCCATGTTTCAGAAAAAAAAAGGCATCTCCAGGCTCGTTCCTCTTACACGAGGTATCGTCAAGGTGACCTATATATTCCTGTGAAATACGAGCGTTTATTTATGCACAATGGCACATATGTTAAAAAGCTTTATATCCTGTACAGCGCGGAGATGCCAGAAAAGTGAGTTATTTCGTTGTACGGAGGACATCTTCATTCGCAAATTCGTTCTTCTAGACGAGTCGTCATTGAATATTTTTCTATTATTTTTCTCCATGAAAACTTCTACGTGTGATTGGAAGCTTCGGAAGCATTGCGCTTCCGAAGTTATTGACAGCACGAAGTAGACTCGATAATTTAAGCATCTTTTAATAGAACATTGGCGATGTTGCGCACCATCGCTGTAGCGCACCGTCCACAGCTTTATTTATTTATTTCACAATACTGTCAACTCTCTTGAGAGAGTCCTTACAGAAAAGGTAACGTAAAATAAAGAAAACATGGCTGATCCCTCCGTCAAAGGAATCGGTATAACACGAAAGTGAAACGTGTCTTCGCAGAAGTAGTGCTTATTGTGTAGCGATACATGAGAGCTTGTACAATGTCTATTGGTGTTTGGCAGCTATGGCACCGTTTGGCGTGGACACACCCACGCTGACGCCTAGTGGCAAATCTCCATCGCGACGACTAACGCCCATGGTCATGAATTAACCGCTGTTGGAGCTGAAGTTGTCAACATGATATACCTGGACACCGCGTATTGTGAATCCAGCGCAAAGACACCAACAAGCACGTAATGAACACTGGCACTCGATATGCGCGTCGTTAAAGAGAAGTGGTACGGTGTGCGCCCCTGAGTAATAAGGTAACCTACTCCTGCGCTCATGCATACACTACCACGCTGCGCTTCAGCAACGCGGGAGGCAGAGGTTCGTAGCTTGAGCCGCGAGCGCGCGCAGGCGTTCTACGTCCTGCTGGCCTCTGTCTCGCTCCACCAAGGCACGACATTCGCCCGTCGACATCGCTGTCTAACGGCCGCGCTCCCTGCAGCAGTTTCATTCGTCGGTGCTATCGCACCCGAAGTAGCCGTCGGCGAAACAACGTTGGTGCATGTGGAAGATGCACTACTCCGACAAAGAGCCGTCACACGCTAACACGAAGCTAAAGGCAAAGAGCATAACTACATCGGCGACTCTCCGATGTTAGCGCGACCAATGTTTTCCACTGCTATCGAGACGAAGTTAAAGCATGGCCTCCGAGATTGTGCGCCGCGCTATCGGCGCTAGTATAACTAGTATGGTAAGTGTCATGCCGCATTACTTCTCTTCCTCGCTCACAGGCGGCGACACTGACCCGCCACGCCAACAGAGAGCACCGTGCGAGAGAGAATGTGTGAGAGATATAAGGCGCGTTGGCAGGTTACTCTCCAGCTCTGGTTAACATCCCTGCCTTTCCTCTATCTTGTTTTCCTTCCTTCCTACTCTCCAGCTGCGTTGGTGGCTTAGTCGGTAAGAAACCGGGCGCCCTTCATCGCGGGCCAAAGATTCAGAGGGTCGATTCCCGGCGGGGGGAACATTTTCATAAATAGCCTAATTTTTCTTTCTCATTTGGTATCGTTAATTATATCAACGTCATATCCGTAACGAATATACTTGGTGGACCCCGGCATAAAACACTTTCGTGTTAAAAAAGAGAGAAAGAACATCATACACAAATACAAGGTACATCAAGAGCAAGCAGTACACTCGTACATAGCATGTATAGCGATTCAGTGGCCAATCAAATTGTTTTACTAACATTAATATTCCGAAACTAGTAGGGACCCTCTAGTCTCCAAACTGATTCTTTTACTTCATTGCCCACTAAGAAGAAACTTTTTTAAAGGATAATTTTGTGATCGATGAAACTTCTATCAGCTAGATTTCTGATATTTCTCAACTTTTTATGGAGGTTTTTCTCGCCCCGACCAAGTGAGCTATATAATTTTATAGCAGCCTGTGAGAGAAATGGGGCGTTTTCTGTTTACAACTGCGACGTCTCCATTGTTTTCGATGTGCCTACGTTTGTTTATGCTTATGTTTATATACAAAAGCAAGAAAAATAGCAGTTTTGAACGTCTCTCACTGCGGCACACAAATGCTGCACCTGAACCGGCTCTTTCAGAAAGAAATGATAGTAGCAGATACTGCACATTTGCGCCTTCTATACCCAGGTCGGGACATTTAGAATGGCTAAAATAACTGCAGTCTCGGCTAATCTCGGGCGGTTGAGTGGCCATCACGGGAAGCGTGCGTCAGCAGTTTGCACCGCACGAGAAATCACCCAGTAGCTGAACGAAACGGCACCCAGAGGAATGGCAATCACGAACTAAAATGCCATGAAAAGACGACTTATAGTGTATGCAACTGTAACGTGCATTCACCAGCAGGAACAAAGATTGTATAGTCCACCTTGTCCGCACCTTTTATGGCGCTTTCTTCCGCCTTATTTTTGCTCCACATTCAATTCTCCGGTGCCTCTATCCCCGGCCAGCATGGAACAGTCGAAGGTTTCTTTACGGAGGACCATAGTTTCAGCAGTAAACTTGCATGCTATCGTTACTCGGCGTTTTCAAAACCCTAGGCAGCCACGTGAGGGCTTGATTGGCTCACCGTGATCGCGAAGCCTTGCATTTTTCAGCAGGTCTGACGCTTCAACGGCAACAAAACATTAAATTCGGAGTTCGTGCTTCCGCTTGCGAAGCGGAACAGTCTTATATCTGAAGGCCATTACTGGGCACCCAACTCTCGTTAAACCAATTTAATAATAAAAAAAGAGATGACTACCCGCAATCCAAAAATGTGCGTCCGTTCTGCGCCAGCTAGCACTTCTTGATATGCGCTGTGTCTTTGCGTCGGTTTTGCTTGTTTTCGCATCTCGCGCGTGCAGTCCAGCCGTAAAACTAGGGCATTTGACGGGCATGGCGCCGCATTCCATTCCCAGCCCAGCTCACGTGAATTTCTGCTGAAATCAAATTTGCGTTTTTTACGCAGTGCACTGGCGTCACCTTTCTGAGTGAAAAAAATTTTGCAGATCCCAAGTACCATGGGAATCAATGTTATGCGAAACATGCGGAGTGACGTTAAATATATGTGCAAATGCTGTACGCAGAGACATATGTTGAACAGTCGCATATGTTTCATAGAACCAGTTGTTTACAGTTGCGTAACGATGCCAACAAAAACATGAGTATCATCTACATCAGAAGCGGTAATCTGATCTGTAGCATTTGTGCTTGCGAGGATGGTAGCCCTGGATAGTGCCTCGTGTACCAACTACCATCGACAACTACGAGGGCCAATAAGTATACTCAACGCCAGAGGAGACTCGACAAGCACGAAACGGGCTGCGACGAGCCGGACGGCTCGTCACATTTTGACGAGACGTTTCAGTCTCGAGCATGTGTCAGCGTTGTCGCAAACACGCTTCCATTCATTCTTTACTAAGCTAGCCTACTGCACCCAGCCCGGTTTCTTTTACTTTGTTGGAGTAGTGCAAGCCTTTCTTGGTGTGACGTTTCACGAACATTACGCCTGCATAGGGTCTTTTTCCAAAGCAGTTCCGAGACCTGGCGTGGCTCTGTGGTAGAATACTTGATTGCCACGCAGAATACTTAGGTTAGATTCCTGCTGGGACCCTGATATTTATTATTTGAATTCGTCGGGTCAACGCGGTCGACGTCACTTTTTGTTAACGCTCTCGCTTTTAAATGACTACTTCCGCGTCTCGCCGTTCCTGGGTAGACATAAATTGTCAAACACCTGTGGCACATACCCGCATACCGCGGCCCTTGGTATACGGGTATGTGCCATACGTGTCTGCAGGAAAGGGTTGGACGAGGTAGATGACAGTATTTTCACGTTATTCATGTCATGACCAGCCTAACATATTCGAAAATACCTCTTATCCTCCCATACAAATTTTGGTATACCCCAAGTTAAGGAGGCGATCACGAGAGCACCCAGACGTAGGCGGCTAGATAGATAGATAGATACGTAGATAGAAACTCAAAAGTGCTTACAGTACGCAAAGAAATGCTTCGCATTTAAAACATCGGTGCTAACATTATGGAGCTACGCCTCCGCGATGGTATAGTGATTACGGTGCTCGACTAGAAAGAAGCGGGTTCAGTGCTACCCTCTGCGGTCACATTTCGATGGAGGCGAAATGCTAGATAGAGGTTCGTGCACCTAGATGCGGATGCACGTTTAACAAATCCCAGATCGTCGATATTTCCGAAGCCCTCCACTACGGCGTGGCTCATAATCATATCGTGTGATTGGTACGTAAACCCCCAGCAATTTTCATTTTGTCAAAAGCCCTAGAGCAGGGGTCTCAAACACGCGGCCCGCGGGACGCATGCGGCCCACCAGGCTCTCGGTTGCGGCCCGCGGCCCTCATATGACTGTCTTTGCCCCTCGTATTTTATTTTATTTTTCCTATTAGGCTAAGTATGTTCCCGAGGTGCACAGACCTGAATGGTTTAACGCATTGTTGCGTGAGGTATCCCATGTGGTCACTTTGCTTTGAAACATAACCGTGAAACAAAAATTATAATTCACAATCGGCGTCCAGATTTGAGTCATTTTCGAGATCGGTATCGACGTGTTTTTGGAATCCTGGCACCGAACCACGTTCAGAAATTACCTGTTTAAGACTTAAGGGAAACCTTTTTTTTTTCAAATGGCCGCGTTTGCAAAGCAATTGTACACCCCCCCCCCCCCCCTTCGCTTCTACCATCACTGCCCTGCCCTTGCGGGACTAATTTGCGTGACTGCGGCCCGCTGGCTGAGATGAGTTTGAGACCCCTGCGCTAGAGGCTTCCGTCAAACGCGAAAATCGAGCGTCGGTGTCCCGCGGCGTCGTCGTCAAGACGAGTGATGCAATATTCATCATCACTTGATGATGTCACCATACGACGTCATCATGACATCACACATGCAAAATTCGTGACGTCATGATTCGTGGCGTCACATAAAATGTTGTTGCTTGGTCAAAGGTAGGCCGATCACGGAAGTCGGGCAAAAGCAAGTGATGTGCCCACATCTTGCCATTCATTTGATCCTAGAGTTAGTGGAAAACCACATTAGGTGCATGAAGCTTTCGCAGGAAAAAAAGAAACAATCTCGCCTGAGGCACCTGAGACACTCGCCTCGGGGAGCGCGAAAGCAATATTCTCAAGACGTAGGGGAGCAATCTGGCTCTGCACTGTACAGCCTACGGGTGCTTTCCAAACTTTCGCGCTTGCTGTGTTTTGAGCGGTCATCGGCAAGAAACCGTACGCTTGATAGAAGAAGCTCTCGCTATCCACAGAAAACGGTTCATTGTGTATAAGCATGCCATCATTATCTCCCAAAAGAAGAGAGATCGCGTATCTGGAAGGCGCTCCTAAGTTTCGCGAGATTGATCACGACGAAAAAGATGCTCTCTTCGTCTTTCCTTTGATTTTGGAGATTTGCGCATGCGGGCAAAGCTGGTTTCTTGTCTATTTATTGCCTTCGTGCAGTAAAAATACAGTTGTTAGTTCAGCGCTCGTGTTGTCACTTTTTCTTTCTGCGTCCTTGTACTTTCGCGCTGCCGTTCACTTTTAATTGACAAGCAGCTCGATACTTGTAGCGCACCGTTGAAGCACATAGATGGACGCTCGACAATAACGCGCACATATACACAGGACAAGCGTGAGCTTGCAAATGTCACAGTTGTTACGTCTTTGGGTTTGAGCAACGTGCTGCACGTGTCGATAATGCAGAACCCGACGCTCTTAGATATTAACGCGATAGGGTTAAAGAGCTCATTTCGCAGAAATTCCGGTGTCGGCGTCGGTATCGGCGGCGGCGTCGTTGGTTGTGAGCGAATAATCACCATCTTGTCCGTGACCGAAAAGTCGAGAAAGACGCAAATAAAATAAATAGTAAAATGTCTAGGTCTGCGTGGCAAGCAGAAGTTCTACCACACAGCCACGCTTCTGCTGGAAATTACATCCAAAATGACTTCCTCTGCTTGCAAATGCAGTGAAAATAACTTTCATGCTTTACAAACACACGCGTCCTGTATACAGGCGTCACAATAAAACAAGTAATATAGCAGTAATATTGTGTGGTACAAGCGTACATTGCATCGGGCGTCAGATCATGTGAATACCACGACGACATCGCGGTTTGAAGCCAGCCATTATTACAAAAGGCACACGCGTTACTGCCGGTATTCCCTTAAGACCACGTAGTGGGTGCATAGCAAGTTCGAAAACATTTCCCGTGCATAATTGCTCGTGGTTTAAAGCATGCTACCCATTACATAGTATGCACTAAGTGATTGAAATACGCACTAGAGACAGGATATCGCTATCGCGTTCAACTCTTAAAGGTGAATTAAGGGATCCCCAATTTTAAATGCGCAGCATTTCTTTGCGTACTGTAAGCACATTTGCGTTTCCATCTACGTATCTATCTATCTATCTATCTATCTATCTATAAAGCTGCCTACGTCTGGGTGTTCTCGTGATTGCTTCCTTAACTTGGGGTAAACCAAAATGTGTATAGGAGGGTAAGAGATATTGACGAATATGTCTGGCTAGTCATGACATGAATAACGTGAAAATCCTGTCGCATACGTCGTCAAACCCTTTCCTGCAGACACGTGTGGCACATACCCGTATACCACGGGCCACGGTAAGCGGGTATGCGCCACAGGTGTTTAACAATTTATATCTCCCCAGGAATGGTGAGGACAGACATTAGCAATTTAAATGCGAGAGCATTAAGAAAAACCGACGTCGGCATCGTTGACCCGACGAATGGAAATAATAGATATCAGGGTCCTAGCAGGAATCGAACCCAAGAAATCTGCGTGGCAATCAAGTATTCTACCATAGAGCCACGTCAGGTCTCGGAACCGATTTGGAAAAATACCCTATGCAGGCGTAATGTTGGTGAAACGTCAACTATGGTTGCAGTGCCGGCTATCCAATTTTATAAACATCACATATGTACTCCTATAAGACAGGCGCCATCCACGGTAGTTGGTACACGAAACACTATCAAGGGCTACCATCCTCGCAAGCACAAGTGCTACATATCAGATTACCGCTTCCGGTGTTGGTAATACACATGTTTCTGTTCGCATCGTTAAGCAACTGTAAACAACTGGTTATAGGAAACGTATGCGACTGTTCAACATATGTCTGTGCGTACCACATTTGTACATATCTTTAGCGTCATTTCGTAAAGTATCGCTGAATAAAAAATGCCCCCACCTCCCCGAAGGGAATCGTGAGGAAATGCGAATGCACTTCGCCGCGCTTCACTCCATTTATATATGGTGGTTGTGGTTCGAAGAAGGAAAAGGCGCCTAATTTCTGCAGCCTGGTCGGGAGCACGGCGCAGCGCCTGTTTCTTTTTTTCTTTTGCTTTTTTCTGGTTTTTTTCTTCTTTTTTTTTATTTTTTTTATTTTTTCTTAATTTTCTTTTGTTCTTTTTTTCTTTTTTTCTTTTTTTTATTTAAAAATTTTTTTTTTCATATATAGCTCCACCGAGCTCCCGCGATGCGAGCGCCCTCACGCACCAGAGCGCGCTCCTCCTCTCCACTCACTATAACACCTGCCGAGGCCACCGCGGACAACGCCAACGCCGGATGCCTGACATAGCCCGACTAAGAAATGCATTCGCATTTAAAACTGGGGTTGCGTAAAGCACGCAGCGATGGAGCGGTGTTTCCTACTGGAACATGCCAGTCGCTGCTAATGTGCAATGAGAGATAGAAGACTCCGACTGGACACAGAGACTCGCAGTCCGCTTTTAGTTAACGCGCACGCTGCGAATTTTTATTGTTCAACAACGCACAGGAGAAATCTCCCACCGGCACCACCTTGGAGGTCAAGATCCATTGCCATATATACGGGGTAGCCAGTGAACGGTTGTGCAGCGCGAGCAGTCGGTTTTTTCAACAGAGAAACTCGCTAGCAGTCGCTGCCTGTGTCGGCGTCGCGAGGCGAGAGAGGGAGAGGGGGGGGGGAGCGTAGGAGAGGAGAGAGAGGGGGCGCGCATGCGCAGTGGGAGTGTGGACGCTGCGGGCAGAGATGCCTAGAGAAGAGAGGGGGGAGCGTAGGAGAGGAGAGAGAGGTGGGACGCGCATGCGCAGTGGGGAGTGTGGACGGCGCGGGCAGGGATGCCTAGAGGAGAGAGGGGGGCGTAGCAGGGGAGAGAGGAGGGGAGGCGCATGCGCAGTGAGGGTGTGGTTGCCGCGGGGAGGGGTGCCTAGAGGAGAGAGAGGGAGAGAGGAGGTTTTTTATTTTTATTTTTTTGAGAGGGTCTGCGCATGCGCAGTCAGTGGTATTTCATACACGACGCCAACAGCACATTTCACGAAGGTCTGGCCAAGCTTCACCTCACACTGAGGCTTCTTCTTTCGCCCGATGCGTGCGCATAAACCGCTCAGTTTCCTCGATTGAAAAACGCTGGCTTTCCCAGATCTGTTGTGTCTCCTGTAGCTGAAGCTCTGCTACAAAAAATGAAAGGAAAGAAGAAAAACACACAGGCACGGCCTGAGCAAGGGAGACCGCAAGTGGTTCCCTACACACACCGTGTTGCGCATGGCCTGAAAAAAGTTGCCGTCAGATATGCGTGCCCGTATTCTCCGCACCAAGGAAACTGAGCGGTTTATGCGCACGCATCGGGCGAAAGAAGAAGCCTCAGTGTGAGGTGAAGCATGGCCAGACCTTCGTGAAATGTGCTGTTGGCGTCGTGTATGAAATACCACTGACTTGCGGGATGATATACATAGGCCAAACGGGTCGTTGTGTTAACATTAGGGCCTGGGAGCATTTTAAATCGTTAGCAAATGGAACAGGCTCTAATTTGGCCCTTCATTGTAAACAGTGCAAATGTAAGCCCGTGCTAAACGAAATCAGGATTTTGGGCAGAAGTCATGAAAGATTGGCACGGGAAATACTTGAAGCATTTCACATCGCAAAGAATGGCGAAGCATGTTGCAGTGACAGCTCTGTAGCGCTGCGCAGGAAGGAACAAGATTTCCTGCAATCTTTTTTATGATTTTGAGGAGGGAATAATAATGCGAAGATGACACAAAGTGATTGCGCGTCTATTTGTTGTGTTTTGCATTTTTAGTAAGGCGATTGTGACATGACCATGTGACCGCGTGAGTGTATATATTTGAGCCTCGTTTTTCGTGATTAAACAGTTGGTAGTCTAGCCGCTTTCCTGTCTTCTTCTCCGTTTCCTGTGTACGTTCATTTTTTGGCTGGATATATTTCCTTGATGCAATGCACCAACTAGCCCAACAACGAGTGTTATTAGACTATCTATCTATTTATCTATCTATCTATCTATCTATCTATCTATCTATCTATCTATCTATCTATCTATCTATCTATCTATCTATCTATCTATCTATCTATCTATCTATCTATCTATCTATCTATCTATCTAGCCGCCTACGACATTGTGCTGTCCTGGCCGTATCGTCAATGGGATTTATACCGAATTTGATATGACATAACATGACCGTATGACAAATATGAATGACTGGTCATATAATGAAAATCATGACTAACTTGTCAGGAAAAGTACGATTTACACGCCATTGCCATAGTGCTCATGAGGCCATTTTCTTAACTTAATATATCCAAAAAAAGGAAAGCAGTGAACACCTCGGCTCAGACGCCACCACGTGGCAGGAGACGCAGAGGGGTCACTCCACGCGCCACAGTTTAAAAGAAAAAGAAAAATCCGGCAGATCCCACGCACTGTGGGAATCGATGTGATGCGAAGCAGCCGGAAGGAGCAAATCATGCGGTACATAATATGCATGTCATTATTTACATGTTAGGACTTGTCATTTCTGTTCGTCATACAATCACGTCGCGCAATAGAAATTTTGGTGTATATTGATGTAGTCGAGGGTCTGCCCATGGGACCGGAGCCAGCCAAGTCGCAGGGAGAAGTCGAGCAGAGTAGCCGGAGCTGACAACAGGAACTTTTATTTACAGTAATTGCATGGTAGCGTTTTTTTAGATGATGCAGGAAGATCTCTGGAGCGTCTCGGCGCTCGCGTTTTAAGGCCTTAGCCTTCCTAAGATTCCCTGCACAGGAAAACAATAAAGTCCAGGATAGTCCAATGAAGAGGTCGTCTTCATCTCCGCCCCGAAATGGGAAGGTCAAACGCCGCCTCCTTCCCAACCCTGGAAAGAGGGAAGAGGCACGCCCAGTTCGCCCGGCGGTGAGGGAGATGAGTAGACAGGACGCAGTACGGCTTCGCACTGCACAGCACAATGACCTGGCCGAGGTATCGCACATTCCTGGAAACCAGCCGCGTAGTCAGGAGCAGCGATGACTCCTCGACCGCGGCTGCGATGCAGGTGCCTCCCAGACTGGCCACGAAGGCACTTCGGAGTGTGGGAAACGTATCTCCCAAGTTCTCGGCTGACTGTTCGGTGCGTCGCGTAGCACGATGAACAAAGCAAGCAGCCTCGCCTGCAAACAGCCCCTCCTAGGTCATAGAACCGTCAAATTCGGTCGGGAGTGTCCAGAGGGGTTTGACGAGGTGCGCAGGATGGTTTAGAGCATGATTGCCATGTTGTCGCCGCTACAGGTGCTCTTCGGGGAACGCTGACCCGGGAAAAAAACAGGGCGGACTGGCGAAATAATTCCGATCGTCCAAGTGGCGCCAAGCCATAAAGTCCCATCATAACAGCCCGTCCGCCGCCCCAGGAGGTCTCGAAGGGGAGGCAGCATTAAGGCACTGCGTAGAGACCGTATACTTGCTCCATTGAATTCGTTGACACGTAGGTTGACCCCAACTTTTGACCTGAGCAACGGCTTGCAAGCACCGGAAATGAACCAAGCAAAACCCGAGGCACAACAAACAGAGAGCACTCAACTAACCTTGAGAAATGCCAGGCTACATTTTCCGGTGAAAACTGCCTCGAAAATTACAATTTAACTTTCGCTCGTGAAAGTCACGGATCAGCTAACAAAGTCTTAAGAAACACAGACACTCTTGTAAGTACGAAGAAAATCAAAAGCCTAACGTTTTGTATCATTTCCAGAGAAAGCCACGTACAACTTTTAAGGCACGCAGGTGCTACGTGCGTCAGAAAAACGAAATGAAGTGATTAATACAAAACGCTAAATACATGTTATGAAAACAAAACGCTAAATATCTTACGTACACAAAATGCAAATAAAAGGTGTCTAAAGCTACATTGGCGTTAAACGGAAAAGGCACGGCTGGGACCAACAGCGTTTCCGCTATCGTGCCCAACATCGTGGTCCAAACACACCTCAAGCTTTTGCGACATGGCAAATTTTGCCCCTCAGAAATTAGCCGGCGGCACGCGATTGCCCCGGAACATCCCTGAGATAGCTCAAACACTCTTTCCAACTGAAGGAAAAGGCAACAATGCCTACTAGATAGCGAGGTGCGTAACTTTGACTTCCCTCCAAAACACTGTCCATAATTCGGAAGAAGCAGAATGATGCGTGCTTTAAGCAGAATGTAAGTACAAGGTCTGGCCCTGGCTCCTCGTGAGGCACCGAACGCAAGGAAAACAAAGTAGCCGGCAAACAGGCCTTCCAGTCTGTCACGCTGACAGCTCCTAGCCCTTCTGAATGATGCTGTACTGGGCCGGACTCCCGTTTTTCCTTGAGCCTCATTAGAGGGGTTCCCAGTGATTCGAATACTTCGTAACGAGCGCATTCGTCGCGGCTATCAACTTGTGAATCTGCCTGAATCGCGCCTCGCTTCATCTCAGGAGCGGATTCACCGGCCGTCGGACGCATCAGAGCTTTCGCCGAATGGTCACCAAAACAAAGGCCCTTCAAAAGCATATCCCAGTGATTCGAAATCAGGTAGGAATAATGCTTAGGCAGGTTTTGTGACCCGGCAGCACCAGTCACGGACAGTCCGAACGGCCCCTCCGTCTCCACGCGGGCTACCGGAAAGCGCATTCCGTCCCCTCCAACTACCGTTTCCGTCTCGACACCCGCGTTTTGGTAGTGCCTTTCAACTCGCGGATCAGCATTTAACGCTGCCTGAATCGCGGCGCGCTTCGCCTCAGGAGCGGATTCACCAGCCGTCGGACCCATTAGAGCTTTCGCCGAATGGTCACCAAAACAAAGGCCCTTCTTTCTCAAAATCATATCCAAGTCATTCGAAGGAAGATAGGGATCATGCTTGGGCAGGTTTTGTGACCCGGCAGCCTCAGTCACGGGCAGTCCGAACGGCCCCTCACTCTCCACGCGGGCTACAGGCACGCGCACACTGTTCTCATCAACCATCGTTTCTTTCTCGCCACTCGCGCCTTGGTCGTGGCTTTCAGCCTGTGGCTCATTAGCGCTTTCTGCTCTTTGAATCTCAGGAGCGGACCTACACTCTAAGGCAAAAGGGTGTTAAAAGGGTGTGCCGTTCGTCCTCTTGGGGACTAATGGGGCTGCCACAACCATTAGTCCCTTTAAGGACTAACGGCACGGGTCTAAGAGTTAGTCCCCTCAAGGGACTAACATTTAGTCCTCACATTTACACCCTCGCGGGCAACCGTTAGTCCCCACAGTTGCACCTCAAGGGACTAACATTTAGTCCTCACATTTACACCTTCGCGGGCAACCGTTAGTCCCCACAGTTGCACCTCAAGGGACTAACATTTAGTCCTCACATTTACCCCTTACCGGTCAACTGTTAGTCCCCACGGTTGCACCCCACCGGACGAACGGTTGGTCCACTCAAATGCTCCACTGGGATGAACTTTTTATCCTCAGTTCAAATGATGCGTTAATCCCCAGGGATGATTTTGCACAGTTACTCTCTGCAAGGCTTAATACTTTTCTCGCGTGTTTTTCTCCGCAGTGAGCCACAATTGGCGCAGAAAAGAACACGCGAAAAAAATATTTAGTCATGCTTGTTTCACTGCTTTCGCAGTCAATGCAACAACGAAAGACAAAAGTGAGACCAATGAAATGTTTTATTTTTCTATATACATATTAAGTTTCTGCATTCTTTCAGTGAATTCGCTGCCAGATGTCAAATTCAGGTCCAGCCGCGTTCTCATATCTCGTACAGTCGTCTTGGTCAAGCTGCTCCAACGGAAGCGACAGATGACTGGCACTGCACGCACAAGCGCAAGCAGCCTTCTGCACGTAGTGGACAACGTCTGCACAAAAAGATTGCAAACAGTCAAGTCACATGTGACAGTGAGGAAGATACACGCACATGGCAAATACGTGCAAGGTGAAATAAATACCCACGTCTAAAATATGGCATGCAAATATTTCCACCGCGATGTCATACATAATCGAAAAACGCATTCCGAGTCACATAGCGCAACAGCTCAAGTGCGGCAGCCGCAGCCATCATGCTTAGGCGCCGCGACCGCCGAGCCGCCAACGAGTCGGCGAGTTCTCTGCGAGCGGCGCCGTTACAGCTGGAGCAAGCGAACGCGGGGCCGAACGCAGAGCTTCTGCCGCCAGCGAACCTCGAATTGAGGAGCGAGCGAACGCGGAACCGCCGCCACGAACGGCACTGAGCTGCTTCCGAGCGAGCGCCGCGGAAGCCTACGGTAATGTCGACAAATTTTCACAAAGTTCCTGGATCGAGCGGCAGAGTACAACGAGCGAACGCGGGAGCCGCCGCCTCGAACGGCGCTGAGCTGCTTGCGACCGATTGACGGGGAAGCCAACGGTAATGGCGAAAACTGTCCACAGAGTACCGAAGCACAGCTAAAGTCGGCTAGCTAAAGCACCCGCCAGCTGCCGGTGCACTTCAAGCGCGCGACATACAACCGAGCTCGTTGACGGCAACCGCAATGCGTTTTGGACGAGTCGCACCGCAGCGGCGAGGCCTGTGCCCAATATCACGAGCCCGCAGCTCATAACCGCGGCGAGAGCGTCCAGGCGGCCGACGGCAATGGCGGCCAATTTTCAGGCAGTCACAAAGCACAGGCGAGCGGACGCCGAAGCTGACCTTCGCGGTGCATTTCGTGCGCGCGATATATACAACACGATAGAGCCCGTTGCCAACCAGCGCGATGCGCTTCGCGCAAACGACAGGTACGGAAAAATAAAGTATGATCACTTACTTGTGAAATAATCCAGCGCCAACTTCTGCCCAGAGTCGGATTGAATTCATGGATCCGTTAGGCCTATGTCTTCTCGGCCGCCATTCCCAGCCGGTGTCGACGCAGTGCCGTTGCTACGCCAGCGCACCGTGGCCGGAGAAATACAGCGCGGCGTCTCGGCGTGTCGAGACCAGCTCCAAACTTCATGGTTGCGGCGAAACGTAAAAGAAGCACCGCACGCTCACCCACGCATACGCGGCATACGTGTTTATCCAAGGCACCGCGGCGTAGTTCCTAAATCGTCGAACTCTCCGAGCGCGACACAACCGCCAACGCGCCTCCACGAAAACATGTGAGAAGACTGACCAAGAGCGAGGAGGACGGTTAGTTTCCTTGACAACGGTTTGCACACGTGACGTATCTCCCGCGCGGTTCATCCCTTTGGTGCCTTTGGAGACTAACTGGTTCGCACACGGCACGCATCCCTCTGTGGTTACTCCTCAGCGGTCTATCCGTTCATAGCGCGCGCCGATTGGGCTCCGTTACTCCTCTTTCGGGTAATTTTGCCTTAGAGTGTATATCCTGTCGGACGCGTAAGAACTTCAACCGAATCGTCACCAAAACAAAGGCCCTTCTTTACCAAAAGCATATCAGAGTCATTCGGAGAGGGATAATGCTTGGGCAGGTTTTGTGACACGGCAGCCCCCCGTTGCGAACACTCCGAAAGGTCCCTCACTCTCCACGCGGGCTACAGGCAAGCGCACACTGTTTTCGTCGACTATCGTTTCTTGCGACTCCGGTGTCTCGCCACCCGCGCATTCGTCGCGATTTTCAGCCAGCGGTTCATTAGCCCTTTCTGCTCCCTGAATCTCATGAGCGGACTCACAGGCCGTCGGACGCGTCAGAGCTTTCGCTGAATCGTCACCAGAACAAAGGCCCTTCTTTCCCAAAAGCATATCCGAGTCATTCGGAGAGGGATCATGCTTGGGCAGGTTTTGGGTCACTGCAGCCTCTGTTGCGAGCAGTCCGAACGGTTCCTGACTCTCTACGCGGGTTAACGGCAAACAATCACTTTTCTCCTCAACTACTTGCCGTGTGCACGCACGTTCACCTGTGGTCACCTTATCTTTCACGGAGTAGGGATGTACTGTACCGATTGTTGCGGCTGAGTCCCGCAGTAAGTTACATTGAGTTTCCTTCACGACGAACTCACGAGCGCGGGATTTCGATTGCTCCAGATTACGGTCCCGCGGCTGTCCACCAAAAGGAGAACGCTTCTAGGCTTTCGGCAGCCGATCGCAATGTGACCAGGCTCTTGGCAACGGTGGCAGACGACCGGCTTTCTAGCCTAAAACGCCTTCGGTTTCTCTTTTTCTTTTGAGCGGCTCGCTGCGGTTGTGGTCTCGACACGAATATCTTTCACTTTCTTATCGGAGGGTGCTTTCCCGTTAATCGGGTTAATTGATGCCTGTAATATTCCTAGCGCTAATCGTCTTTTCTCATTTATCCTGTCTTCATCAGCCTATCTTTTCTTCTTTTCAACTCCTTCCCAACACTCCTCAATTTCGTCATCTTCCGCGCCGCACTCCTGTATTGCCTTAATCAGCTGCGGCTTTCTGTCATCTCTCCCCGCATCGATTCCTCCCAGCTCTTCACAAAGTAGAAAGAGGTCTGGTCTCTTTAGCTTCGTTACCAACTCCATGGTTTTCACGAGTGAGGACTTTCTTACACTCCGTGACGTTAGGAAGCGAACAAGCGAAGCCTACACGCACGGTAAAATTACTGCCGGTTTAGAACATGAAAGCTAAAATCCGGTGAATAGCTGTGACGTATGGTAGCGGTACAACGAAGCCTATACGCACAGAAGTTTCAGCCAGTTTTAGGAAAACACAAAAGCTAAAAGCTGGCAAATCTCAAAGAAAAGTCAAGCACTCACCATCGCTGAGGTCCGAGTCAAGCATGGGACATCCCGTCGCTGCCAACCAGTTGATGTAGTCGGGGGTCTGCCCATGGGACCGGAGCCAGCCAAGTCGCAGGGAGAAGTCGAGCAGAGTAGCCGGAGCTGACAACAGGAACTTTTATTTACAGTAATTACATGGTAGCGTGTTTTTACATGATGCAGGAAGATCTCTGGAGCGTCTCGGCGCTCGCGTTTTAAGGCCTTAGCCTTCCCAAGATTCCCTGCACGGGAAAACAATAGAGTCCAGGATAGTCCAATGAAGAGGTCGTCTTCATCTCCGCCCCGAAATGGGAAGTTCAAACGCCGCCTCCTTCCCAACCCTGGAAAGAGGGAAGAGGCACGCCCAGTTCGCCCGGCGGTGAGGGAGATGAGTAGACAGGACACAGTACGGCCTCGCACTGCACAGCACAATGACCTGGCCGAGGTATCGCACATTCCTGGAAACCAGCCGTGTAGTCAGGAGCAGCGATGACTCCTCGACCGCGGCTGCGATGCAGGTGCCTCCCAGACTGGCCACGAAGGCACTTCGGAGTGTGGGAAACGTATCTCCCAAGTTCTCGGCTGATTGTTCGGTGCGTCGCGTAGCACGATGAACAAAGCAAGCAGCCTCGCCTGCAAACAGCCCCTCCTAGGCCATAGAACCGTCAAAGTCGGTCGGGAGTGTCCAAAGGGGTTTGACGAGGTGCGCAGGAGGGTTTAGAGCATGATTGCCATGTTGTCGCCGCTACAGGTGCTCTTCGGGGAACGCTGACCCGGGAATAAAGCAGGGCAGACTGGCGAAATAATTCCGATCGTCCAAGTGGCACCAAGCCATAAAGTTCGATCATAACAATATCAAGCTAGCGAACTGGACGCAAGCGCACCATGAGCGTGGCATGTAAATGGGATGACATGCATGCCCAGATTTTCATGTTACCACCTGTCACTCATGTTCGCTATATCGTCACAACCCGCAATACCAGTTTTGGTTTATGTCAAGCTAGAGAACTGGACACAAGCGCACCATGAGCTTGACATGTAAATGGCATTGTATATTACATGCATGCCAAGATTTTCATGTCCCCACCTGACACTTATTTTCGCTCAATTTTTTACCTCGAACCGCAGCGTGACGCGCGACCAATCTGCCTCCGTTTCGCATGCGTTCCTATTCTCGCGTTTTGCGCATTGTGGAGACGCCATCCGCGTTCCAGCGTTTAAATTGACGGACACTTTGTCAATTCCAAAGTGTGTTCCTCGAACGCCAGTGCCCACTGAGACGGGGTCGGCTAAAATGGAACGTGATGCGCGCGTCTCCCTCCTTGCATGATTAGAGACGCTGGGCAGAGCAACGCTACGCAAGCAAAGCGCGAGCGCTGTAGAGTCCAGCGCGACCGGCGTCCGTTTGCGGGCCCCGGCGCCTACCTGGAACCGTGCCAGGGCACCGCTGCAGGGACGGACGGACGGACGCACGGACGGACGTGAGCATGAGACATTAAAGGCTTTCGCCTTAAAAATTTGGTGTATATGAAGCTAGCGAAACCGCCACGAGAGAGTCATGAGCCTGGCATGCAAGTCATGTTGCACATACCATGGTTTCCATATTAACACTTGGCTTTTATGCTCGTCATACAGTCACGTCACTGAATACCAAATCTGGTGTATATCAAACAAGCGAAACGGCGTCAACGCCGCCGCCAGTGTAAGTATTAGAGCCCGCTGCTTCGCATCTACACATGGTTCCTTTTAGCGGGAGATGGTGTAATATTTTTTTGGAACTGTGCCATGCCCAGCTTCACAGGTCTGGCAATGCAAGCTTCGATTGAAAAGAAGGAAGATGGCTTATACGTAAGGTATCCTAATCGTCTTTTAGTATTTCACTGATTCGCAGTTGTTTATAACGAATGTTTATAAAGATTTGTAGTACTATGTACTCTTATACTGTAGTGTGGAGACAGAGAGCGACGACAAAGGCAAATTTTATTGTACATGTAACTTGTCCATAAAAAAACAAAACAAAGAACACAAGGAAGAGCAGTATATAAGTTTCATAAATGAACACTAAAACACTAATTAATCTCTGTGCATACGCACGTACACAAAAAAGAAGCAAGAAACTGGATCGAACTGTTCACATTTAGGAGATTATGACGCAGGCATGCGTACAAGAGTGGGATCTTCGTTAGTGCGGTACAACTGGAAACTCCAGCTGCCCCTTCCTTACTTTGAAGAAACGTGTGTGCCATTGTCGGAGGGTAGCCTCTTCGCCGTGTGTTTCCAGCTGCTGGTCGAGGTAATTCGACACAATGAGGCGTATTTTCTGCAGTGCGGGGTAGGCGCTTTTGTGAGGCTTGCGGCTCGCTTCCGCTAAACAGCGTCGCCGCCAGAGTACGTACAAGGTCACTGTGGAGACAGTGGCCTTTTCATGAGGGACGTGCGAAAGGCAAAGAGGCATTGCACCAAGTGCTAGTCGCCTGTCGCCACCGAGCACTCGAACATCGCATGTCGTGCCATTTCTCTTCTGCCGCAGTGGGGACAGTTCATTTGGAACGACTCTCCATTGTGCTAACCTCTCACGCGTAGGCAAGCCTTCCATCTTCTGAACCAGTCAAACTCGTGCACTTAGTCAGGTACGCGATTGCAACGCCACCGCTTCCATTTTGTTGCGCTTGATTATTTGCTTCCTCCTTACTAAGTGTGCTACTTGTCACCATTTCACTTATCTCCTGTGACGAAATAGCTGCCAGACTGCATGAACCTTTTCATTCGACTGTTCTATTTGAGCCACTAGCATCTCTGTAAAACTGTAGCAGTGTTTCTGATCGCGATCCAATGCACTGAGTTGCCATGAAAGTTCCTCTTAGTGTACAACTCCAGTACATTATTTGCCTGCACCCGGGGTAATTTCGATCATCGAAGAGCTTCTGTGTTGTTTTCGCAGCCAGTGCTCTCGTGAACGTTGGTATGTCTGGGAAACCAAGGCGTCCATGGTTTGTGGGAAGCTGTGAAAATATCCTTTGAACATTTATGGTTTCCCTCCCCAGAGGAACGCTCCCACAATGAAGGCGAGGCCAGGCCCCGGAAACTCAGCGCTAGTTTCGGTTTCAAGGAACATGCACGCTCGTAGCGGTTGCCGGGCATCTTAAGATCTGGTTGAACGATGTGAGGTTGATGTGGATGTTCGCATTTATTTGCTTTCGCAAGTTTTTACACATAAATAAAATTGACTTCACTGTAAACAACTCTTCTTTTGCTCATTTGTCTTGTTTTGTTTCTTATTTTATGAATTTTGAATCGGGCGAAGCGCGGGAAGTGGTTGACTTGAATTCGTAGCGCCTGCCTCCGGTCCTCCTTGCCACTAGCTCAGCGATATCACAAGTTGGATCACGCTCAGTTATCTTGCTCGGTTGGCGTGCCAAGTACGGGAAAGATAAAACAGAAAGTTGTGGCGTGCAGAGAACGGAAGCCGCCATGAGCTACGGGAGCAAGTCAACCATGCATAAGACGAAGATGGCTAAATCGGCCGTCACATGTTTTACGCGGCTCTGCGGGGATTTCCAGTTCCGCGAAGGTCTTTCAGGTTTTCCAGTGGCAACGGGTGAGCACAAGTATTTGGGCCCATTATTTCAGCAGGTATTAATTTTCCATGAATACATGAGTAAACGCAGTTCTCTGCAAGCCTCACTGTACTGACATAAGCGCAGTGTCGCTAGACTAATGGTCAAGACGACAACCTACCCGGTGTCAACCAAATACATTTAATGAAATGCTTGAATGGGTGTTGGCTCGGCTACATAGCTTTTCATCTTTTACTTTTGCCATGTAGCTCAAATGATGTGAAGCAATTTTAGGCTCCTTCCTGTTCATGAAATTCATGTAGCCAGTTTGAAACTTTGTGGTTCTTTACTTCTAATACTGTCATTGAAATACATGTGCTGGACTGAATGCTTCTAGAAATCGTTACAGGGAATGTCGCCGGAGCCAACATTTTGACAAGTGAACTTTTCTTCGTCAAGGCAACGCTGCTGCCCTGACGAAGACAATTCAACTTGCCGAAACGTTGTTTTCAGAGACGTTCGTTCTTGAAGAACTTCTCATCGCTTCAAGCCTCTCTGTTCCTCTGAACTTCTGCCTCGTTCGGTAGTCAAATTCTGTAAGAAAAATATGTGCGCTGTCATAACAAACGTGATGGAGTCAAACACGTGTCCTGCTCGTGATTGTTTATAATTTTCGCATTGGTTCGGATAATCTGGGTCGACTGTTTTCTCATAATGTCCATATTTCAGTTGTTAGTTATAGCTGCTTTTATAGATTTACACTCTCACACTACGCGTATGTTTTTTTGTTTTTTTTATACGGAACATGCAATAAAAAAATTAATTTTGTTTGTGTCCATCGAGTTTTGTCTTACTGAGCAATCGGTCCGCTTTAGTGCCGCCGCTTCAGAACACATGAACAAAATTTTAAAAAAAATTGTTAACGAAATTTTACGAAAGGCCGCGTCGCCCAAGCGGCCAGCGGACCTGAAAGAGGGCACGAACACATTCCGCTTGCATGCGAAGTGGGAGAGGAGAGCTTCCGCGGCAACCCTCCCCTCTCGGTTTTTGCGCCCTTTCCCTCTATTTGGTGACCTCACCAGTGACGTCATGAGAGAAATGTTCTGTTTGTGATTTATTTCTAGTTGGATGCCCGGCAGCCGCCAGTAGTAAAAGCGGCGCTGCCGCTGCGTATCAGCAAGCGAGAGCGCGTCACATGGGAGGTATAGGGAGTTTCCGCCCCCTGGCGAGGCATCCTGTTACACGGCGAGGGAGAAGGGAAATATGTTCTATGTAGAACGTGCCAGCGCACGCCTGCGTCTTGATGACTGTTGCTTTCGCCGTTAGTGACAGGTAAAGCTGTGTAGCTGTTGATATGACGTCTCTGGATTTCCTAATTACATTTTCCAAGGACGTTTTTGAAACATCTCCTTCTCCAAAGTAAACGCCTAGCACCTTAAAAGCTTGAACATTTTCGACGTCTCCTGGCAATAGCGCTCTGAAGCTCCCGAAACGCCATGTTTTACATTTGGCTGTGTTTAAAAGAGCACCGAACAAATAGGAATACTCATAAAAAAAATGCACGACACTTTGTACATTCCAAAACGTGTTCGGCGAAAGCGTGTGGCCATACCAGTGACTATGCCATGTCTTTTATCTTTTACACTCTCAGTGCGATAACACACAAACCGAATGCGTGCGTGTTTTCTTTTTCAATTTTTTACCGCGAATCGCAGCGAGACGCGAGACTAATGTTCCTCCGTTCGCATGCGTTAGTGTTTTCTCGCGCTTTGCGCATCGTGCAAACGCTATCCGCTATCCAGTGCTTAAATTGATGGACCCTTTGTAAATCCGAAAGTGTATTTCGTGAACGCCTGTGTCCATTGAGACGGCGTCGGTCAGAATGATTGCGAACGCTGGGCACAGCGACGCTACGCAAGCAAAGTGCGAGCGCTGTAGAGTCCGACGCGACCGCCGTCCGTTTGCGCACCCCGGCGGCCACTTGCCTCCGTACCAGGGCTCGGACGGACGGGCGGGTGGATGGACGGATGGACGGACACGGACGGATGGACGAACAGACACGTACGGACGGACGGACAGACGGACAGACGGAGAGACGGACGGACGGACGGACGGACGGACGGACGGACGGACGGACAGACAGACGGACGGACGGACGGACGGACAGACAGACGGACACCGGACGGACGGACGGACAGCGGACGCCGAACGGATGGACAGACAGACGGACGGACGGACGGACGCCGGACGGACGTGAGCATGAGACATTAAGGGCTTTCGCCTTAAAACATTAAGGAATGTACTTATAGCTATAGAAGTTACAAAAAAAATAGCGAAGTTACCCTGTCACACAGGCAGGTATCTACTACATGCGGAGCGCGAACTCGGCGGGCTGTTACACATCCTCCACCGAAAACACCACCGCTGTTACACATGCATCTGGGAGGCGCCATGCCATGTCGCTCGCCAAAAGACCAGAAAACGTCATAAAGGTTAGTCAAGCGGATATGACGTTTATGCATATCTTACGCCTTTTATACAAACGCTTACGGTTGAAACAAAGAATGCGCTATGTTTCGTCGATATTGTATAGCAGGGCTCACGTGAAACATTAAGAAGGCGTTTGCACCTCCAGTCGTACGGCTTATGACAGGATGTCAAACTGACCTCACCTAGTGGGCCGCAGTCCAAAATTTGGTCCCTCAAAGGCGTTAGGTATTAAATGCGAATGCATTTCATAGTCGGGCTATATCAGGCATCCGGCGTTGTCCAGCGTTGTCCGCGGAGGAGGATAGGTTGAGGAGGTAAGCGCCGGCAGGTGTTAGATGTGAAGCATCTTATGGCGAAGCTTAATCCGGTGGTGGTGGTGTGCGGCGTGACCACCCTTACTGCGCATGCGCAAACCCTTTAAAAAAATAAAAATAAAAAATTACACCATCTCCCGCTAAAGGGAACCATGTGTAGATGTGAAGCAGCGGGCGCTAACGCTTACACTGGCGGTGGCGTTGACGCTGGCGCTATGGCAGCGTTGCGCAGGAGAGAAAACTGAGGAGGCGCAAAGCACGCAGTGATGGAGCGGTGTTTCCTACTGGAACATGCCAATCGCGGCTAATGGGCAATGAGAGACAGAAGACTCCGACTGGACACAGAGACCCGCAGTGCGCTTTTAGTTAACGCGCCCGCTGCGAATTTTTATTGTTCAACAACGCACAGGAGAAATCTCCCACCGGCACCACCCTTGGAGGTCAAGATCCATTGCCATATATACGGGATGCACAGTGAACGGTTGTGCAGCGCGAGCAGTCGGTTTTTTCAACCAAGAAACTCGCTAGCAGACGCTGCCTGCGTCGGCGTCACGAGGCGAGAGAGGGGGGGAGCGTAGGAGAGGAGAGAGAGAGGGGGGGGACGCGCATGCGCAGTGGGGTGTGGACGCTGTGGGCAGGGATGCCTAGAGGAGAGAGGGGGGGAGCGTAGGAGGGGTGAGAGAGGGGGGACGCGCATGCGCAGTGGGAGCCCAGGCAGGGATGCCCAGAGGAGAGAGGGGGGGAGCATAGGAGGGGAGAGAGGAGGGGAGGCGCATGCGCAGTGAGGGTGTGGTTGCCGCGGGGAGGGATGCCTAGAGGAGAGAGAGGGGGGAGAGGAGGTTTTTTTATTTTTATTTTTTAAGGGGTCTGCGCATGCGCAGTAAGGGAGGCCACGCCGCACACCACCACCGGATTAAGCTTCGCCATAAGATGCTTCACATCTAAAAAAACCGACTGCTCGCGCTGCACAACCGTTCACTGGCCACCCCGTATATATGGCAATGGATCTTGACCTCCAAGGTGGTGCCGGTGGGAGATTTCTCCTGTGCGTTGTTGAACAATAAAAATTCGCAGCGTGCGCGTTAACTAAAAGCGGACTGCGAGTCTCTGTGTCCAGTCGGAGTCTTCTGTCTCTCATTGCACATTAGCAGCGATTGGCATGTTACAGTAGGAAACACCGCTCCATCGCTGCGTGCTTTACGCATCCCCAGTTTTCTCTCCTGCGCAACGCTGCGATGAGCGCCAGCGTCAACGCCGCCGCCGGTGTAAGCGTTAGCGCCCGCTGCTTCACATCTACACATGGTTCCCTTTAGCGGAAGATGGTGTAATTTTTTATCTCTCCGCTCTCACTCCCTCTCCCATAGCAACAGCTGCGGGCGCGCGCGCTTATCCTCGCCCCTAGCAACCGGAGCAGGTGGTGCGGGCGGAGTAGCGGAGAGTGAGTGGAGAGGAGGAGCGCGCTCTGGTGTGTGAGGGCGCTCGCATCGCGGAAGCTCGGCGGAGCTCCCGCGTGTGTGGAGAGTGTAGCAGAGGGTAGGTGCAGTGCTTCGCCGCTCCTTCTCTCGCCGTTCGCTCTCTCTCCTATCCTGCGCCCCACACTCCCGTCCGCTCGCTCGCACGTATATATAAATGGAGTGAAGCGCGCGCGAAATGCATTCGCATTTCCTCACGATTCCCTTCGGGGAGGTGGGGGGGCATTTTTTTTTAGTTCATCTCCCCCCACCCCTTAGCATCAGCCTCCTTAAGGTAAGAATGTGCTAGGAAGTACCCGCAATCAAGGTGCTACGTTGTCAAGCTCGAGCATGCGATTGAAGCGTGGCCGTGGCGGCCGCATTTTAATGGAGGCTAAATGCAAGAACACCGTTGTGCTTACAGTTAAGTGCGTGTTGAAAAACCCCCGGGGGTCAAAATGAATTATGGGTGCCCCGTTGCGGCGTGCATAGTAATCACATGCTTAATAAACACATAGCGATTCCCACAGCTGCACTCGTGGGCATCAATACATGGTTGAATGTTCCCTTAGACTTACGTTCGGAGGACGCAGTCTATCATACACAGACTCCCAGCTTGAGCTATTTGATATGGGCTCACGCTTAGCACCTCGGTGCTGCGTACGAAGTCTCTCCGCATGCAAACGGCCAACGTGAATCATTAATGCGTCAGTCATACCCGAGGATCCCCGAAAGGGTCGTTAAGAAAGTGGCATCGCTGCATTTGTTCATCAGATATGAATCCCTAATCAGATGCAGCGGGCCATCCATACATTCCTCTTGCAGGATTGACACCGCTGAATCGATTTGGTTCGGTGTATTGGTTCAGGAAGTGTGACGTGGCATGTACTTTTTGTTCTGTACGCAGCAAGGAGCTAAAAAAGCTTTATTAGAGGAGAGCAGAAGCATCCACTGTAACTCGTGAGATGGAACACCACAAGCGATGTTGTTGATCTAAATACCTAATGCTCGATAAAAAACTGAACTAAATAGTGCAAATATTACGCTTATAGTATTGCATAACTTCAGACGATGAGCGTTCAGATTCCTTCTCAACACACCTAATTCCCTTTGTTTTCGCAGTAAAAGCAAAAGTCACAGTTTCACCGCGTGAAGCAATCTTTTTTTAGCCATAAAGTGTGGGGAATGGACGTTTCGAATCCTTAGTTGTCGAAGAACACATACGAATGCATTCTGTTCCTCTTTGTGATTCTCCTCCTCTTTTCACAAACACGCACAAATAAAATCTCTTAAAAACAGACGTTGCAGCTCGCGTAACATTAACACAGGTTACATTATAAAAATTTGCATTTAAAGAATTCAGCAGCGCTTTCGTCGTCTTCAGCTGCAATGGCTTCTGAGGTCAACTTCCCAAAATGCTCCCAATAAAGCATGTATTTACTTCGTGTAGGCTATCGCAATCATTATAGCAATAGAATCCTATAAATAATATTTAATAATCATAATAACTGGGGGGGGGGGGAGGGGGGTTGCACGCGGAAACTATGATATCATTTCGAGGCACGGCGTAGCGGGAGAGCCCACATTAATTTGGACCGCCTGGGGTTCTTCAACTCGCGCCTAAAGATAAGCACAGTGGTGTTATATGCCTTTCGCACCCATTGAAACGCCACGGCTGCCTTGGCCGGGAGTCGAACCAGTGGCCTCGAGCTTAGTTACACAACTCCCTACGGCTAAGTTAACACGGCGCGTAAGATAATGTAGAACAGAAAGTACCCAAGGAAGATGCCCACCCAGTGCACTGATATCAACTGATGACATCGGGATAGTTGCATACTGGATGAATAAGTTTCACCGATGAGCACCTACAGAAGGACATGTTTATATAAAATCAGTTATATTAATGACACAGTATGTATTGCGATCTTTTACGCCTTGTCTTGTCCCTCTGGCCACAGCTTTTCGTGCCTAGGACCCGAAATGGCTGTAGGGATTCACGAAACCTAGGAACAAACATTAGTCAAGTTACTCTGATTTTATACGAGTGCCTTGAAATAAAGCACCCAAGATTTATGTTCTCCACAGAAGCCGTGCGGGAATAAGTTTGCCGAGGCGCTGCTGTAATGCTCGCTACCGTAATGCTAGCACTAAGCCTGCCGCATGTGCATGGTAATAAAGCCGTAAAATGTGTCCTACACCATGATTTATGCTTTTCTACATTTACGGCCACTAACTATCTCTGCTTTTTGAGCTTGTAACTCTACTCTGCTCTCTTAGGTGCAGGCTGCCTACTAAATGCGTTCACGGGTAGGTCACGTAGCAGAATTAGTAGGCTGTCTTTAAGGACGATGTTATGGCGGTTTCAGAGAATCAAACTGCGTCGCCAAGTTGGCCGCAAAGACATAAAACAGGTCGCAACCTTCTCTTTATGGAAAGTGGGCTTAAATTTGGGAGACGTATAGGTGACAGTGTTACGGCTCTCATAAATATGCGTATATAGCAAAGCATGAAGGCATTATCCGTTTTATTTGCGTTTTGAGAAACGCCGTTGTGCATAGCGATTTGAAAGAACAGTAGCAGTACGCTTGGGAAGAGCAACGAATTTCGTAGGATGCATATAATCCTCCCGGTTCTGCGGGCCAGACAATATTACCGTAGAACGCGTCTACAAGCTTCGTTTTCTAGGGGCAGACTTTCTTACCGATCCCACTTCGCATCCAAGAGATGTGACGGGCTGGTGCGTGCTTAATGCGTCGTTGCCATGTTTTTCGGAAGTTGCTAAGCACACGCATGCTCCAGCGCAAATGAATGCATGGCGAGTGCCTCCTAAAATGCACGCTGAGTTGTAGTGCGAAAACTACTATTCTTTCTGTGGCAGTCGTATTTCAAGTTATTCGGACATCTTTGTGGGCAGGAAATGCATAGTTTGTAAGAAAATACTTCAGTGACCTGTATGATATGCCACGGTGTTATTTTCATTATTGGTAGTGCTTGTAGGCATCCCACATTTATTATGTATGTATACTCCGAAACTGTCATAGAAACTGATACTTGGATGCTTCGCATTAGATGACACAGGATTGTGCTTTGTGATAGGGCGGATGTTATTTCATGCCTAACCAAGAATGTAACCACGAGACACAATGTTTTGTTAGGCGTACACCAGTTTAATTTCTGTTCATCGAAACACTGACCGGGTTCGTAAACGAACACGCATCAGCAACTTTTGTCAGTTTCCACGATTCAGCTATTCTATTTTGAAACTTCGTAGCTGTCCAGTCTGCTAATTACTCGAGTCAAATAGCCAAGATGCACATCCCACGAAGAATTGTTTAACATTTAAAAACAAAGTCAATCCCTTAGCTTTACGATAGCGACGGTGCCGTGCACAGCATTAGCCCTACATTGTGGCAACATTCATCCTCTATACTCTTTACGCACAATGCATAAAGGGGGGGCCCTGGATAGATAACTGTTTAGGTAGCACTTCACGATATCGCTTGTTTGTTTCCTTTGATTACAGGGGCAATTAAGCATTTACAGGATTACTAAGTGAGATACACGTATGTTCGTGCCACATCTGCCATTGCGTTCAAGACCATATTAAATAATAACTTTTAATTACGGAAATCCAGTCATGCTGTACAGTTTATTCGGCTCTCTTTCTCCACTTTTTTCCGATTTCGTTTCTTATCCCGTAGTCTGAGTCTCGTCACTTATGCTTTTTTTTATTGAAACACCACCCTCACCTCCTGTACAGGTCATTCAATACAAGCTTCACTTGAAGATAGGATGGAAGATGGCGTTTTCCTTCGCGTCGTCATAGCCAAATGCGTAAGGGACATAAGGAGTGTTTGCATCCATAGAGCATATGTTTACAACACATCTTCGACAATTTAGAGTAAGGTGTACTTTATTATGGGAGAGCAATAAACTGTCCCGGTGTCTTGCAATGGCGTCAAATCAGTTATTCTATCTCGAGAAAGTGTTTAGTCTTCCAATGGTCTAACACCAATCCTTCTATTTCGCGAGTGTGTTTAGAATAAAAGATCTCCGATTGAGAATACCATCCATACTCTACTATGGGAGAGCTGTACGTCCTTGGAAAAAAAATGCTGGACAATTCAGAGCACTATGTATTATATTGTGGGCTAGTCGCAGGATCAAAGGAACGCCGATTACGGAGGCACAAAATACCACGTGAGGTCCACAGTTTCCGTTTCCCTCGATACCGGAGGCAGTGCGGAGGCATGTTGAAAGGAAAGCATTCGTGCGGAGTCAATAAATTCGAGTGAGAAGAAAAAAAGATATATAATAATTTATGGGTTTTAACGTTCCAAATAGACGATATCATTATGGGGGACGCGAGAAGAAAAGAAGGTGGCTCTCACCTTTCAGTCGTTTCAGACAGACGCAAAAGCGATTTTATCAAATTTTATTTATGTATTTATTTGAAGTCTTCTGATTCAGTACTACATTGTTTTAGAACACACAGGTATATTACTTAGGTCAACATTTGGTTTCGCACGCTGCCAAAGCGGATCACAGAGGCCACGAAGAAACAAGCGTGGGGTTGAGATCTGTGCCACCAGGTGCCGCGGCAATCACAGCTGCTCACAATCTTTCTAAGAACTGAATCGAATAATTCGGTTACCATTCTCGAGAGTTAGTTGGCCTTTATTATGTGTAAATTTATGTCTCAGTATAACATGTATCTAATATAACTCTTAAGTTAAACCAGAAGCATCAATTTCTTTAGAAGGCTTATTACGAATATTCTTAAAGTCGGAAGCAAGTGCACAACCGGTAGTTGTCAGGAAGAAAAACAATAGTGGAACTCCGTGCTCCTGCCACTAAGAACTCCAGAAAGTGCTTCCACTTCCCGCTGTGCTACACTTACTTGTAAGTTGAAACAGGGCAGAAGTGCAGGGGGGAGATGGAGTCGTGCAGTTGTGGAAAAAAAGAGTCGAACAAGTAATTCGCGCTGCATGGTTCCCAGTAGGCTGTTTCTGCCTGCAGTTTTGTCATCGCTTGGCAAGAAAACACTTGCGAGCAGATATAGCGATGCATTACGAGAACACGAAGACAAAAGAGAACAAAAGCTCTCCGAGATCCAAGTGCGTACCTACAAATTTTCAAAATCAAATTCTTTATGTCTTACTTGTAGAGGTACAGACAGTCGAGGCGCAGAAAAATCTATCAGGAACGGCGTGATAGAGAACCAGCAACCTTGCACTTAGGAGCGGCTTAACAGCAAGGCTTATAAAAGGACTGTATTGGCAAAGTGCAATGACAATTACACTATAATCGACTATTACAGAAGAGAAACATAAATTGATTATGCAGTGTAAAGATGACATTTGCACTGGATACACACAGGTATGGCTGCAAAAAAAAAACTGAAAAAAAAAAACATTGCCTACATGTTAACGCATATACAGTGAACTCTCGCTAGAGTGGACTTCAACGGACCAATGGAAATCGTTCAGTTAACTTCATGCTCAGTAGAGTGAATATTCACTAAAATCCAAAACTGCAGTGGGTACAGCATAAATCAGGTAAATGTGAAATGCAATTTATTTTGAAAGCAATTCTATAATTTTTGTTTGGACTGGCGACCTTACAGGGCAAGAAGATACAGGCTGTCCAGAGAGTCTACGTTTTTGTGGACTACCTCTGGCACAGCTTGTTGCTGTCTCGCAACTCGCAACTTTCTAATATATTCGACAGCCTCGCCTACAGATACCGGATTTGAACCTGCCTCAGTGATTACAACTGCTTTGTAGCACTCTTCTTCTTTCGGCTTCGGAGTAACACTGGAAACAATTTCTAAATCTGGTAGCTCTGCGCAAGTACTGAAGCGCACATGACTCGTTTTCATTTCCCGCATGGTCACTTTGCCTTGGTGGCGTTGCTTGCTGAAGCGATGTTGCACCGCCGCCGTTGGATAAGCGATTTAGGGGCGGCACGCATTGGCTACGCCAGTGCTGCCGAGCGCAAAACTTCCTTAATTGATCTAAAAAATTAGCCAGTGTCCGCAGATCAAGTTCGTTCGACTGAAATATTCACTATTCACAAGTTCGTTTCATTTAAAGATTTTTCCATAGAATGCATAGGAAAACCGCCGGGGATTTTCCAAGACTTCGTTATTCTGAAATATTCGATAAACTGACGTTCGTTCAATTGAGAGTTTACTGTAGCACGCAAAGCAATGTTTGACGAACTGAATATATCAAAACAATTATGTACATAGGAGTTTAATAGCGAAGGAAGGGTGCATTGAAGGGGTGCTCTTCGTGAATTTATTCTGGGTGTCAGCGCAACCGAAGACTCTGTATGCGTTGTCATATATGCTGCTTTTCGGGCAAGCAAAGCAGCAAGGATACCGTAAGCGGTTTATGTTTTTCCAAGTTTTCGAGCTTAAACCTGACGCTCAAGTGGTATTTGTACAATTTTTGGATCTTGAGTATGCTACTTTAGAAAAAGACATCTGCACTCGGTCAGGCCCGCAGACGCGTCTGCATTATTGCTATTTGAAATGACGACGTCACCACCTGTTGACAACGCACGCAAGCTAGAATATTGGCATCGTATCGACACCTGTGCGTCTAGATTCAGTTAAGCTCAAGAGTGAGCCTAAAATATTTATTACGCAGCGCCTTAATTGCAGTTGTATCGTTCCTCAATTCATCTAAAGGTGGAACCTCGAAGTAAGGAAACTTTATTCCCATTCCCCCCCCATCGTATACCAACCCTTTACAGCAACCAGGACAAGAAAAAGAAAATACGTCTCACGAAGGTATTATTGGCAAGCTGAAAGTAGAGCCTTTCCTTGGAAGTTTCATTAATCACGAACGTCTACGAAGAAAAGTTTTCGTGACACCTATTAAATTAGCCCCAAGCCATCTCACGGTGCCCAATGGGCCTTCTTTCTGCTCCATTGAGGTAGAACGGAAATAGCTCCAATCCTACTCACGCCTTGACACGCCACCCTAATCTGCGTTTTCTTGTTCTTGGAGGCCCGGGATTCCTCCAACATGCGATCATTTATTGTCCCGTCTCTGGCGTTTGCCGTTCAGGTGGGCTTTCGCTTTACTGTAACCTGAAAAGATCAAGACTGGAGAAAACATACGTATCTGTCAATGATAGATAACCTGCTTTTAGTTGAACGCCCACAGTACATTTCGTTATTGCTAGTCACTGTAATAAAGGAGAAGGCAGATTGAGGGCTATTTTTTTTTGTTAGACACAACCTAATGAAAACCAAGAGATAATGAAGCCAAAGAAGGTATTGGAGATGTTATTTGTAGTAATTACAATATAAATGTGAAGAACTTAACGTGGACGAAAAGACAACTTGCCGCCGGCAGGAACCGAACCGACGACCTTCGCATAACGCGTTTGATGCTCTACTAATCGAACTTCAGCGGCGGTAGTCCTCCCGTCCACTTTATCGCTTATCTCTGTGCATGTCTACCTGAGAGTGTTAGTCTGCGTCGCACGTAGCCATGGCGTCGAGGGCTGAGCACTCTACCTTTTACAGCTGACGTCTCGTAGAACATCATCATTTTACGAGTGGGCAGCTCACCAAAATCCCTTACATATTTAAATACATCAAACCTGACGGAACAAGATCATGGCTATGTATGAATGGTACGGGTTGCGGCATCGTCGCTTCAAATTTTAGTCAGTATATTCAGGCACCTAGTTTAAATCTATGGTGCGTGGTCTAATGCTTGTACTCGGACAATAGCGGTATAGCGGAGACATCATATTGCCTCACGTGTTCCTTTCTTTCAATTTCTGTTATCGCCTCATTACACGTGTAACTGCTGCCTTGCGCAAACCGCGCCCGAATGACCAAGCTACGATGTCACATGATGACATCATCATGTGACGTTTCGCCGCTGTGAAGTCATGATGACGTCACAAATTTTTGGCTGTCTGTGACGTCGTGATGACGTCATATGGTCACGTGCTGATTTTTCACATGACTCATGTTGATGTCGCCGACTGGGGACGCCGACGCGGGACACCGGTCAATTTTCGCGTTTTATGAGGCGTCTAACGTTTTCGCATTAATACGTTGCGCACCTTCTTTGCATGGGAATCAGCACGATGCCTGCTCATGCACATGCAACTGCTAAAGTGTTGGCCATATAGATGCGCCATAATGTTTAGGTTACCTTTGGTTAATTCATTTTGCGATGGTAGAAAACAATGCAGGCAATATTTCCGACCATGCCAAACGACGAGAGATTCACTGATACATTCATATGCGTAGTGGGGTTGTTTACACGTTAATTTTGTTGTAAGTAGCTGTCTGCTATTCACGTTATTCTGATATCACGTCTGTGTGGTGATTATCATACGATCTCGCCGTTAGCTCTATTCTCCTCTTGCCCTGAAACATAATGTGTATTCTTTCTCTGTGTCCGTGACACCTGAGTACTTAAACAATGTACTACTTATCAACAATGGGCTACTTAATGATTTACTACTTAGAAAATGTTCTACTTATAAATTTACCACGTCACGTGTTGCGTTCAGCCAACATACTTATCTGCCATAGATGATGCACCAGTCTTCAGCATCCAATATGTTGGTGCGGCCGACACTCGCAAATCAACAAAGTATCGTGCCATCGAGCTTCGTAATCTAACAAAAGAAGTTAAAAAAAACATAACATGGCAAGGCGCAGACAAGCTTCGTCAATGTGTTCCCAAATATTCAATAAAATTTTAAAAAAGAAGAAAAAGAACTCACTAGCAGAGTTCAAAGCAAGTTACTTCATCACGAGGCTCGAACGTAATAAGCCAAAACGTCGGAGGAAGCACCAAACGAAGAGCGCTTCGTGAATGAATGTTTATCTTACACACCATTCTTCTCTTTACTGGAGCTTCCATGTACATCCTCTCTTAGCGCCCCTCATAAACAAAGCGTTATACGCGTACAGAGCTTGCAAAACAAGACACACAGAATTCCCGACGGCTAGGAAAGAGAGCCTGCCTGCGTTTCGCGAGCTTTCGTCGTTCATCGGCATAAAGGGCGACAAAAAAACGGGCCCGGTAAAGTATGGGTATGCAAAAGAGAAGGAATACGATTGGAGAAAAAAGAAAAAAAGGGGATTGCATAATATTAAGGCGCGAGTGTGTGCGCTGACGTGCGAGTGAGGTGGTGGTGATAAGGGTCATGCCTGTGCAGCAATTTGTCTGCGAGGAAATGCTGCAGCATATGCCGCGAAATGGAGGGGAAGCAGGGGACGGCTCTAAATTAATCTGGAACAGGCAAGCCCATCTCTGGTGTTGCCTTGTGCTGATCGGCTGGAGATATATTTACAAAGAGAGAGCCTGAGAACCTGGTCTTTTAGATGCCTCCGTGACATTTCATGTTTGTTTATGGAGGGGACATTAAGGTTAGCTGGTGGCTGCCTAAACACCCATGCACATATAAAGTCGTTGTGTCCCGTAGGCGCATCTTTGGAAAACCGACACAACCCTTTCCAGGAAAATATATAGTTTTCAGGCGTCCTTAGCTCTTGATATGATTGCTGGGGTTTTACGTCCAATAACCAGGATATCGTTATGAAGAACGCCGTAGTGGAGGGCTCATAAATTTCGACCACATGAGGTTTTTTAACGTGCGCTTTGTAGGGTTCTAGGCTACGGCTGGCCCGAAAACCCCCCAGGGACGAGAGCAAGAGCTCATCGAAAGCTCGGCCGCGACTGCCGGCTGCCAGCGGCCGCTGAGCTCGTGCCACGAGCCTCCTCATGACCATCGTTCTTCTATTCTATGGTCGGAGCGCTCGCAGCAGCCGAGCGCTTCCAAACTGCCCCCTCTTCTTCGGCGAAGCAGGGGAGGAAGACGCGGTAGCCATCACCCTTGGCCACGGTGAACCGCACGTGGCACACACAACCACGTTCCAGCGCCATCAGTCAATTTGTGCGACCTGATCGAGGCCCTCGTGCCGTGAATCGAAGTAGACGGGCCTCAGGACCTTTTCACCTCCATAAAAATGCGGCCGGAGCGGCTGGGATTCAGTCTCGTGACCTTCGGGTCAGAAGTCGAGCACCACAGCCCCTAGACCACCATGGCGGGTATCATTACCTCTTGCAAGTGTGAATTTATAAATGCCAGTTTCTTATGTTCTTTTGTCAGCACGTATGAAACCGTCGACGACATCAAATGATTAGTTTCATATATTTGGTATGGTTCGCGCATGCATAAAATAGAAGCGAATACACAGCATGAACCAGCAAATGCAAACATCTGGGTTCCGCAAGATGGCTATATATTAGCGATGCTGGAAATTTCTGGGCCCTCACTAACATTGATGTTTGCACTGAGTTTTTCCATATAAAAAATATTCCATATTGTGCATTCGCGCCTCGTAGTCAGCATTCGTAGATGATCAATAAATTTTTCTTATGAATTTCTCTGGAGAGAGTTCGCGAGGTAACAGCAGTGATGTATAGCGTGTCTTGATTGAATAACCCACACAGACTTCTTTGATAATCTAACAGCCACTATAGTAAAGTACTCTACTTATTATCATTCGGAGAAGACTACACGGCGGCCATTTCAGTACTCGAACTCTCAGGACTACAACATGTGCAATGGGAGAATTCACGCAACTAATATTCACCGCGACATACACGCTCAAATAGCACGTGTTGGGCGCTTGCATATAAGATCTTTCTTGACAGTGCACTCAATGTAAGTTATGTATAAAAAAATGTCCTTTGACATATCCTATAAGTTAACTTGCAATATGACATCGAAATGTGCGTATTTCTGCCACCCACTTCCATAGCTCTCGCATTATGCACGTATTAATTTTACTGCTAGCCGGCATGCATCTTTGGACGAAACAACTGAATAAACTAATCAAATGACAAACACATATGATAAGTTGTTGTAGGGCAGATAGAACAGGCTTAGCTTAACGCAATTCTCTGCGCGCTGTGGTAAGCGAGTGTACATAAAAAATGAAAAAAAAAGGAAACGGAAAACCGAAACCTCATAATCCTGCC
>JALIZH010029183.1:0-29102 GCA_030522465.1 Rhipicephalus appendiculatus | reverse complement strand
AAGAACGCGGCAAGATTTTAGTTTTTTTTTTCGAATCTGGCATTCTACTCAATGTCTTAGGCCACAGACCGGGCTTGATCTTGCAGCAGGTGCACGGCCTAGACGTCTCATTAAATGTTTGTGTACACATGAGAGGAATTATGAGTTAAGAAAAGGCATCGACACATTTTGTTTCTTGATTACTGCAGAGAACAAGAAAAAGATATAAAAATTAGAAACGAACAATAAACTTTTGTTACGATGTTAATATATTAATTTTCAAAAGTCCTACCTGCTGCCTTAAAAATGAAAAGCGTTGTACATTTGGGAATTTCTAAGAATGTCTCCCCTTATAAGAGAAACGCTTAATAATCTTAAACCAATGGAATGTGTTGACAAAACGATATTTACTGCTATGATTTCCAGAGTGGATAGGAGATTACTGAGAAGTAGTACATATACACTGATTTGGGATCTTTATTCTCCGTCCTGAACTGTCATTTACAACACATGAATGTAACATCAGGGTCGTAAATCTATTCTCGAATCTGTGCCATTTAGTATTTCTATTTCTCCCTTCCCCAAGTGTGGGGCAGCCTACAGCGCGTCAGTGGTTTACGTTAATCGTGTTAACTTTTCGTTTCTCTTTCCCTGTGAGTATGATGTTCCGACCAGTGAGAGGTAAACAGCCTCGCTGTAATATTCTCTTTCCCTGTGAGTATGATGTTCTACTCGGGACGTTGAGGCTGACAAAGCGTTGTTGAATAATAATAATTGCTAATATTTTATGTCCCCAAACCACGATGTGATTATGAAGGACGTCGTAACGGAGGCCTCCCAAATTTTTGACCACCTGGTGTTCTGTAACGTACACCTAAATCTAATAATAATTGTTGGGGTTTAACGTCTCAAAACAGCCATATGATTATGAGAGACGCCGTAGCGGAGGGCTCTGGAAATTTCGACAACCTAGCGTTCTTTAATGTGCACATAAATCTAAGTACAGGGACCTGTAGCATTACGCCTCCTTCGAGAGGCTGCCGCCGCGGTCGGGGTTCGATCCTGAAGCCTTCCGTTCAGCAGTCGAGCTCCATAACCACTAGATCACCATGGGGGTAACCGTTATTTAAGCATGTTACTTCACATCCCTCGCTCCATTAGAGTACAGCATTGTGAAGGTTTACACGCTGCAAACAAGAACTACCGTTGACGTGCAGAAATCAAAATTCATGACGTCACTGTGACGTTATACAGCCGATTCAAAAGCGAGGAGGGAAGGAAGTTCCTTCACGTGCTCTTGTTAGCTCATCAGGCTCCTTCCGTATGTGACAGGTTCCTTCTACATGTGTTATACCGGTGTCACACAGACACTTTTGACAGCGATCAAGGACTATCCGGATTATGCTCGATCCGGAGGAGGTGCTGCGATAAGGACGCCTTCAATTGCGATCAGGCCTGATTAGAATGAAAACTGTCGCGATCTGCGCATCGCGATACGGTTTCCCATATAACGATTTTAGCTGACGTGTGCGCTGAACTCCACTGGGATGAGTTTAGGCCGTATAGCACCGGCCATTGTTGATCCTGATCAAGATATCCGTTCCGGATCATCCCTGATCGCGATCGAAAGTGTCGGTGTGACACCGGCATAACATCAAGACGGTGTTCTTTTACAACGTAAAGTGTTATAAGATCATTCTAATGCTAATTTTGGTGGGGATGTCGTCCGCTAGCTCTGCGCGTCTCCGTCTCACATATAGCCTTAGATGTTCGGGACATTTTTGATGTTCCAGGCAGCGGAGAACGCAAAAATGATCGCTTAAATCGAACTGATGCTCATTAAGTTACGAGTCCAACGTGGTCAAGTTATTATAGCAGATATGTGTATCATAATTAATTGCAAAAGATAAATTATTGAGTACGCATTTCGCAGCACCTCTTCCCGCTGTAATACATTATTACGTTTCCAAACTCGTATATGATTACGCGGTTTGTCTTTGTGTGCTCTATGCGGAGTGATGTTAGCGTGCCCACGACTTTGCTGTTTAGAATATTCAACAAAACACGGCCTCCCTGAGCGTCCCTGCTTTAATGTAACAATAAAAACTAGGTGGAAGTACCGGTGAAAACTACGTTTACTGTTTAAAGCTTTTGAAAAAAGAAACATGATTTTGTACATGTCGGGTTTCGTTTTGCAGGAGCCTACCTCTACGCCATGAACAAATCGCCGATGCTAAGACCTGCTCGAGTTGTTTCCGTCAGAATGAGTCCAACTCCGGACACAGGCCGCTGCTTCTCATTTTGGTAAGTTGATATCCAGCGGTTTTTCCGAAGAAAAAAAAAAACTAATTTCAGGAGCCGAGTCCTAGGTCATGCTGTATCTGTGTCTATGGAGCCTATGGTATTGATCAAAGTTAAATTCATATCATACCAATAAATGAACCTATAAAGTAATATGTTCCACAACGTTGACGTGATGTACTTTAAATTTGCCTTTGAGTGCGCCTGTCCTCGTCTGTTTCTTCTTGTGTGTCGCGTTTAGTTGCGCTCTCACGATGGTTTCTATATTTAAATTTTAGGTTTTCGTTTTCTCCCTTACCCACGTCATAATCGCTAATTAGCGCTTCCTGGCCGAATACATGCTTCACAAATAGCTCTCATCCATGCAGTGCTCGTGTTTGTACCTCTTATATAGAATGTTTTTCAAGAAATGCACCCGAAAATCCTCAGAATAAACGAAACTGACATAGTCGCTGCCTTCATAATTTACTTATTCTTTAGCGACAGACGGGTTGTGATGATAGAGACGACAATTATGGTAACCAATTAAAGAAACAGTTACTTAATTAATTTTAATTAATGGGCACAGACTGGTAGGTAAAATGAGAATAGAAGTTAATTTTGTTGCTGCGAGGGGCCAATTGCCATTTTGAGTTTTCAAGTACGAGCGCGATACGTAGACAGGGACAGGAAAGACACGGACAAGCGCTTACCTGTCCCTGTCTACGTATCGCGCTCGTACTTGAAAACAATCATGGAACACCAACTCGCCCAATCAACCATTTTGCCATTTTGAGATTTCGAAAACATCCCCTATAGTAATGATTGTGGAGCAATAAAATTCAACCGAAGTCACCGGCAAAAGCGAAATCGAAGCGCAGATGAGGGCAACTAACAGATGAACCATAATGAATTCACTGTTCACGACAACGACTGCAGTCAGTTCTTCTGCATTCGTTAACGTATGTGCGCCATGCGGGCTATAATCGCAAGAACAGCCCGCACACCCACGAAGCGAAGTCGATCGATAGTTGATGTAACGACTGTCGCTAATGAGCGACAGTCGTTACATTACTGGATGCCTCGGAATAGTATGGCAGTTGCGCTCTTCGGGCTTCGGTTTCGGTTTTCCAGGCTAATGGTGCCAATGAAAGTTGCGTTCTCTCAAATGTAGCGACGAAAGCGTGTCAAGTGCGGGAAGAAATGCGAGAACGGAGAGCAGTTATTGGTAGCGACACTTATCGGAAAGTTACGAAATAATCTCGCAATGTTGCTGTCCTTTCTATAGGCAAAAACAACACCGCCCCCTAGAGGCTGAAGTGCAGTAACTATCTAAACACGCCGTAGTTTCTTATTTAACAAGATGCGACGAATTTAGACTTCGACACCTATGTATCCATGGCTTAGTCATTTGTTCCCATAAGATCAAGTGCCCCCTGTCCCTGCTTCCAACATTGCTGCTGCCTGCTTAATCAAGGCATAGATATACATGCAAACAGAGCTAAGCAACAGAGGACGCTTACTAAAAAAAAGACTGCGTTGACTCAGCGATGAATATCAATCCGTACGCGTATCAGTGCTGTTTTCCCTATAGAATGGAACACTGACACTACCAACGTATAGTTATAGAAAATTTAACTGGTCATTCTCTTTCCAGGTACAACATTTGGCACCCGAACGTCGGCACTCTTAAGCTCTTACGGCGCGTGGATAACGCTTCCACTGATCTGCTGTGGATGCGTGAATCACCCCAGGGTAAAGATTGGAAGCAAGGTTGGGTCCAGCTCCACCCTGAAGGTCCTCATCAGGTGGGCCCCTTTCATTTTGCTAACTGCGATCATCAAATTTACGTAGTTCAAAAAACCGTGCGCATCCTTGCAGTTCTTCAATAATATTGCCCGGGCGCCGACCTCAGCATACGGTAGTTTCCAATATCGATGAAAAGCAACGAGATTGGCAATACGACGATCAGCGTGACACCGCCTTTCTGAACACATGATCGCGCATATAAGGCTGATAGTCTATAGGGATCTCTAAGCAAAAAGCATAGCAGAAGGTGCTCGTGCACGAGTGTGCTCTCTGTACGCTTGCGAATCGTGTAGCAAATATTAAGGCGAAAGCCTTTAATGTCTCATGCTCACGTCCATCCGTCCGTGTCCGTCCGTGTCCGTCCGTCCGTCCGTCCGTCCGTCCGTGTCCATCCATCCGTCCGTCCGTGTCCGTCCGTCCGGCCCGCCTGTGTCCGTCCATCCATCCGAGCCCTGGCACGGAGCCAGGTGGCCGCCGGGGCGCGCAAACGGACGCCGGTCGCGTCAGGCTACAGCGCTCGCGCTTTGCTTGCGTAGCGTCGCTGTGCCCAGTGTTTGGAATCATTCTGACCGACGCCGTCTCAATGGACACAGGCGTTCGCGGAAAACACTTTGGAACTTACAAAGGGTCCGTTAATTTAAGCGCTGGAACGCGGATGGCGTTTGCGCGATGCACAAAGCGGGAGAAAATGCGAACGCATGCGAACGGAGGAAGATTAGTCTCGCGTCTCACTGCAATTCGCGGTGAAAAAATAAAAAAGAATACACGCATACATTGCGTTTGTGTGTTATCCCACTGAGGGTGTAAAAGAAAAAAGACATGGCGTAGTCAGTCGAATGGCCACACGCTTTCGCCGTACACACTTTGGAATGTACAAAACGTCCTTCAATTTTTTGTTACTTCTCACCTCTGTTAGGCGCTACCATATCTAGGGGTGAACGCTCGCGAGATTTTATTACAAAATTGGAAGGGTGTACACACCACGTTACCTGGAGCGTGGGAGCTGTACCGCAAACTAAATTGCCTGTGCGCATACAGAAGAGCTATCGCGATTCTTGTGAAGAAAATTTGCAAGCTTGATAAAAAAAATTTAAAGTCTGTAGGTCTGACAATGATCAGTTCCGAATTGAGTTCATTCGATTTACTTTGGTTCACGTAATCTCCCTCTATCGAACGTTCTGAACTCGTAAGCGATCAGTGAGTCACGAGTGTCAGTTAGGTAGAAGCGCTCAGCGTAATTTTAATTGGTGTTTCTATTCGCAGAAGTACACTCTTTAAGAACCCGACTTACCGTTACGTGTACAGCTGTCACTAATGATAAGTAGCTGGTGTGACAAAATGGTGATTACTGTGGCAGTTGTCCATCTCGAACGCGATCCCATCATAACGGAATGCTAAGGGTATACGGTGATATACACATCTAATTTCGCAATATATGCCGTTGTCAATCGGCATAAATTGGTGGAAGTAACGGACTGCAACCTTATTCACTGCATGCGCAATCCTTTATTTATCTGTGAGTGTTTTAATTTTCTCACGTATAATCTATTGCAGCTTGTCTTTGAAGCCCTGTTGAATCCCGAAACTCCTGGCGTGATCGCCGTGGATGACTTCATCCTGAAAGATGGCCGCTGTAACAACGAAGCATGTACGGCATGATCTTTTTTAAGTTATCAAAACCCGCATTTATGCTGATTGTAATCTAAGAAATTTTAAATGTTTGAAAACATTAAGCCCAGTACAGAAACGACAGTAAGGCTAGGTGTATGTGTGTGTGTGTGTGTGTGCGTGTGCGATTGTGTACCTCTAATATGCGTCCTGTATTTCTTTTTTTTTTTTTTTTGGGGGGGGGGGTTGAACGTCCCAAAACCATGTAGTGGACGGCTCCAAAAATTTCGACCATCTGGTGTTCTTTAAGTGCACTGACACGGGCCTTTTATGTGTCTTATAGGTTCCATAAACCTAGATACTGATGTTTTCAGCGCTACACTGCTTCGGTGTGAGAGTGAGAGAATTTGAAGTTAAAGAGAAGCATTCCATTATTAGCGGCTTGCAGAAAACGGCACTGTAAATACCTTGGTTTACACGCGAAACTTCCTATTTCTATAAGCTCTCATTAGTAGACGCGCTGCTGGTATGTCCTAATAATGATTAGGGTAAGCTCAACTGAATGAAACCACGGATACCATCATGGGGCGCCCCTTGGTGTACTCTTTATCGCGCTTAGCTGATTACCTAGGATGAGTTATGTAGTTTTCTTAACATTCACTTTAGGGCCACGTTTGTTCCGTTGCATTGTAGAGCGCATTCCAAAGCGACCAATACACTTTCTTGTGTCAACTTACGCACTGCGTGGCGATTTTTTCCGGGGTTTAAAGAAAGCCCACGAAATGGGAAATTAAAAATCGTGACTGCGCTCATGCACTACAAAAGCCCCTAAAAATTCGTTTCAGGGGTGCTTCACTGATTTCAGGCAAGTTTCAGACGCTTCATGCGCTACCGTACAGCAGCGCTCTCAAACGTGTTTCGACTGAAACAACCGGCTCACGCACCGTGGCGAAATGAGCGGCCGCGGCTCTTGGCATCGGCCTCCCAGTGCATCAGCAATTTCGTGGCCGCACACAGCAAGGTGCACCGATGCCCCTGAGAAGCGATATATGTTGGTCCGCGCAACGCTTTGCTTCGCTCGAAGCACGTTTGATAGTGCTGCAATACGGTAGCGCACCTGTGCTACTCAACAGCGTGATTGCAGAGATGTATGCACGTACGAAAATGGCACTCTCATTTCGCATAGTGCGAGAAATATTTCTATAGCAGCATGCGACTTTGGGGCAGACGAGAGCGGTCAACAGCGTGCTGCCTTGCTGGTATTTGGATGTAGATATCGTTGAATACTGAGAGTTCTGTATCGAGTTCAGCGATATCTATTTGGCCAGAATGAACGATACATATTTGGCGAGACAGTTATGAATATGGTATTGCACGGGCATCTGGAAAGTCAACTCAGAAACTACAATGTTAAAACATGTAACCCGAGGAGCCAATGTTCTCAGGAACCACTCTATCAATTTTAGTGACACACAGAGAGGCGGCTAGACACACCTACACGTATACAAGCGGACATGTTTGTACGACGATACTTGTATTCGACAGCCTATTCCTATTTAAGTGTTCTTTATCTGGTGATGTCGACATGTTTTTACAGTATGTTAAACAATGACACAAGGTGTATCGAGCCTGTATAGACCTTTTCCCGGGAGAGAAAAGACGCCGCCATGCTGGGCTGCACGCGGGAGTACAAAGACTGACGTCACGGCCTTAGCAGTGTTTTTTTTTTTTTTTGGTGACCACGCCTGTTTAGCGCAGGCCAGAGGGAATTATGGTGGGCCCACGGAGCCATCTGTGAAAAGGTCCATACAGTGCCCAAGATTTGAAAAGTATCATCAATACATCCAAATGATGTATTGACTGTTGTGCGCAGTTGCTCCTAATGACAATGATCCTAATGATAATGACTGTTATGTGCAATTGCTCCAGATAACACTCATATCGCGACCAATCTGGCCACTAATGGTAATACTGGCCCTAGTATAATTGTTTGAGTGGATGATTATGACGATATGGCATGAAATAAAGACGGCGGAAAGGAAGGTACGTTCATTTTCCTCTCTCTCTCTCGCTCTCTCTCCTTAGCAGATCATTGTCGCGTTTCAATCCGCAAGTACTGTACTACATCCTGTATTTTCACTTAAGTTTAACATTTCTTCTCTGTTTAGCTGGAACGTGCGATTTCGAATGCGACACCTGTGGATGGGAGTTGCACAGCTGGGAACGTGTGACGGCACGAAGCGTAAGCCTGCCCATCGCTGATCACAGCACTAGATCTCCTTCAGGTAAGCTTCGTGAGGACGATTATTCGTGCACGTCCGACTGATTAGACCGCGGAGTAAACCTGGGGTAAACTTGTAGCCTAGCAGAGCAGATCGAGTGAATGATAAAGCTGCCAAATATATCATAAGTGTAATAATAATAACCTGGGATCTGCTCTCCAAAACCACGGTAAGATTATGAGGAAAGTCGCAGTGGATGAAATTTTCACCACCTACGGTTCCTTAACGTGGCCTTAAACGTAAGTACACGGGACGCTACCATTTCACTTCCGTCGCAATGCGACCGCAGTGGCCGGGATCGCACCCGCGTCTTTTGGGTTAGTAGCCGAGCACCGTGACACATCAACCAAAACGGTGGCTTATCATTAGCTCATAGGCCCTAAGGAAACCGGTTACCTATATATATCTGCAGTTGTAGCCACTGTAGGCTCTGGCTAGCAGCATGAGTGCACCTCTATCAATTTTCGCTGTTGCCCTGGCATGCTCCAAATCCTGAATGCCCAAGACTTGCATATCGCTTCTCCACAGCAGTGAGAGTCTACGCGGTTGAGCTGTGATACGGATGGGGAAGCCTGGGCCACGTAGTGAGCAGAAGCAGCCGCCAGAGCCTGAGCGCTTTTGGCTGCCTTGCATGAAGTGGACCGCACGCCAATTGAAATTTCAATTTCATTTGAATGTGGTTCTAACAAGAAAAATCGTTTCCGTTCTATTCCTCCAATTCTTCAGGCACAGAACTATTGACACGCGTTATTGTTTTTCCTTTTTTTTGACAACCGCTTTTACTGTTAAAACTCTGACACATGTCATCGATGGGCGCACTGCATCCAGATCATGCTTCAGTGGAGTCAAACCTGCATTAGGGTTTGCGAATTGTCCGATGAGATTGTAGGTGCGAAGCGTGGTATGTATTCAAAGAGGCTGTGCTACAATTTTTTAACATGGTCAGAAAACGCTGACGTTCTGTATTCGAGGCTCCTGAGAACACGCAAGCCAAGCATTACAGCGCATCGCACGGCCTGGAATTTACAATTAATCCCAAAGTTACCTAGAAATCGTAATCGTTCCCTCTTCCCTTGAGAAAGGATGTCATAAACGCAAGGTCCACAGCCATTGGCTGTTTTGAGCATCGTGCGCTACGTAGTTACCTTGGCCACCGCGGGACACCGCCACATGACTGCGCGCGGTCGCTCGCGATCACACTGAAAGTAAGCCGCGCTCTGGAAGAAAAAAATTGAAGGACACTTTGTACATTCCAAAGTGTGTTCGGCGAAAGCGTGTGGCCATTCCACTGATGGAAAGACGGACGGAAAGACCGACGGACGGACAGACGGACGGACAGACGGACATCCGGGCGGACGGACATCCGGACGGACAGACGCACGGACACCGGACGGACGGACGGACGGACGGACATCCGGATGGACGGACGGACAGACGGACATCCGGACGGACGGACAGACGGACATCCGGACGGATGGACGGACGGACATCCGGACGGACGGACATCCAAACGGACGGACGGACGGACATCCGGACGGACGGACATCCGGACGGACATCCGGATGGACGGACATCCGGACGGACGGACGGACAGACGGACATCCGGACGGGCATCCGGACGGACATCCAAACTGACGGACGGACGGACGGACATCCGGGACGGACGGACGGACATCCGGACGGACGGACGGACGGACACCGGACGGACAGACGGACGGACGAACGGACACCGGACGGACAGACGGACGGACGGACGGACATGCGGATGGACGGATGGACAGGCGGACATCCGGACGGACAGACGGACATCCGGACGGATGGACGGACGGACATCCGGACGGACGGACATCCAAACGGACGGACGGACGGACATCCGGACGGTCGGACATCCGGACGGACGGACGGACATCCCGGACGGACGGACATCCCGGACGGACGGACATCCGGACGGACGGACATCCAAACGGACGGACGGACAGACGGACATCCGGACGGACGGACGGACGGACAGACGGACATCCGGACGAACGGACGGATGGACAGACGGACATCCGGACGGACGGATGGACATCCGGACGGACGGACGGACGGACATCCGGACGGACGGACAGACGGACATCCGGACGGACGGACGGACGGACGGACATCCGGACGGACAGACGGACGGACGGACGGACGGACACCGCACGGACAGACGGACGGACGGACGGACACCGGACAGACGGACGGATGGACGGACATCCGGATGGACGGATGGACAGACGGACATCCGGACGGACGGAGGGACATCCAGACGGATGGACATCCGGACGGACGTACGGACATACGGATGGACGGAAGGACGGATGGACATCCGGACGGACGGACGGACGGACAGACGGACATCCGGACGGACGGACAGACGGACATCCGGACGGACGGACACCGGACGGACGGACACCGGACGCCGGACGGACACCGGACGGATGGACACCGGACGGACGTGAGCATTAAAACGGACAAGAAACCGGCTTTAGGTAATCACGCGCGCTGACGAAGGGCATCTGCGTAGCTTTCGGCACGCTATAGCTAATACCGAAGGAGTGTGAAAGCGCTTGAAATGGGCGACAAAGCCCTGTAACTCCGCTCGTACTTGACGGATTCTAAAAATTTTTGCGGCAGTTGATTCGTGAGTCAATAATCTCTTTTAATGAAACCATTCGACAAATATGTGAAAAAGTGTAGCAGGGCCCCTTTAATTCTAGAACAAACGCAAGGTTCAGAATGTACGATCGGGTGCTTGTACAGGCTAGTTCTCACTTATGACTAGCAAAAGTTGCGTGACCCAAGTGGTCGTAAAGAAACTGGCTGCAAGTGACCGTTTTGATTGAAAAGCGACTAACTTGGCTCAGTCACCGGCTACTCGATATTTTAATTTCGCGACTACAGTCACAGACCACTGAACCAATCAGACTCGCAGGAACAGAACTTCAGTTTAGTTTACGAGGCTATGCCAGTGATGGCAGGTCAAACAGATCTGCGAAAAGTGTGGTAATGGGTATTGGTGGCAGGCAGGTGTGAACGCCGGTGGCCTTAAGCCACTTTTTGTTTTTCGTTCGCCAGTCGCAAATGGCAGTACAACTGATGCTAGTCGCAGATGAGAGCGAGCATCTAAGGACGACGTCTTTCCTCGGCGATCAGATTATCGACGGCCGACGACAGCGCTCGGCGCTATTAGTTTACAGCGATTATTGCGTATACTTTTGCTGTTTTTTTCCCTTTTGCTGTTTTTTTTCCCTTTTGTTGGGCGCAAGTTTACCCACTAAAGAGTTCCGTGTTTTTCAAGTCTGAATACCGCATTCTTCACCGTCACAACTGCTTGCCATTACGGAGGCATACAACTCCGCTGGAGTTGTATACCTCGACAACAAAACCCGAAATGCTGATGGACACAAAGGTACGACTGTCAATGATCCAAATATATCCCTGTGTTCTACCTGTCATGGTTTTGCTTGCGCTACACATATACTAGGTTAGAAGAAAAACGCAGCGATAGAGAATTCGTCGACGCTAATGTTCATAAAAGCTATTGCACTAAAGTTAACATATTTGTTTTGTTTAGCATGTGAGGGATTAACTGAAAAGGTTTGGGTGTTTTGGTCGCACTTCCCAGCTGAACAACGCGTATTTTATGTGTATCTATGTAACGGTTTTTGATTTGCATGGCGAATCGATATTTATCCCACTCTATATGCAGACGCACAGAAATTTACCAAACAATAAACTGCAGCAAACTATCCACAGAGCTCGTTTTGGAAAAGAATATGCTGTTCTTGGATATTAAGGCGAAAGCCTTTAATATCTCATGCTCACGTCCGTCCGGTGTCCGTCCGTCCGTCCGTCCGTCCGGCGTCCGTCCATCCACACCCCCACTGCGCATGCGCAAACCCATTCAAACAAAAATAAAAATAGAAAACCTCCTCTCCACCTCTCCTCTAGGCATCCCTCCCCGTGGAGGCCACACCCTCACTGCGCATGCGCGTCCCCTCCCTCTCTCCCCTCCTACGCTCCCCCTCTCTCCTCTAGGCATCCCTCCCCGCGGCGTCCACGCCCCCCACTGCGCATGCGCGTCTTCCCCTCTCTCTCCTCTCCTACACTCCCCCCCTCTCTCGCCTCGCGACGCCGACGCAGGCAGCGTCTGCTAGGCAGCGTCTGCTAGCGAGTTTCTTGGTTGAAAAAACCGACTGCTCGCGCTGCACAACCGTTCACTGGCCACCCCGAATATATGGCAATGGATCTTGACCTCCAAGGTGGTGCCGGTGGGAGATTTCTCCTGTGCGTTGTCGAACGATAAAAATTCGCAGCGTGCGCGTTAACTAAAAGCGGAGTGCGGGCCTCTGTGTCCAGTAGGAGTCTTCTGTCTCTCATTGCCCATTAGCAGCGATTGGCATGTTCCAGTAGGAAACACCGCTCTATCACTGCGTGCTTTGCTCCTCCCCAGGTTTCTCCCCTGCGCAACGCTGCGATGAGCGCCAGCGTCAACGCCGCCGCCAGTGTAAGCGTTAGCGCCCGCTGCTTCACATCTAGACATGGTTCCCTTTAGCGGGAGATGGTGTAATCTTTAAGGCGAAAGCCTTTAATGTCTCATGCTCACGTCCGTCCGTCTGTCCATCCGTCCATGTCCGTCCCTCCGTCCGTCCGTCCGTCCGTCCATCCGAGCTCTGGCACGGAGCCAGGTGGCCGCCGGGATGCGCAAACGAACGCCGGTCGCGTCGGACTCTATAGCGCTCGCGCTTTGCTTGCGTGGCGTCGCTGTGCCCAGAGTTTGCAATCATTCTGACCTACGCCGTCTCAATGAACCCAGGCGTTCACGGAATACACTTTCGAATTTACAAAGGGTCCGTCAATTTCAGAGCTGGAACGCGGATGGCGTTTGCACGATGCGCAAAGCGCGAAAAAATACTAACGCATGCGAACGGAGGAAGATGAGTCTCGCGTCTCGCTGCGAATCGCGGTAAAAAAAATAAAAAAGAAAACACGCACACATTCGGTTTGTGTGTTATCCCACTGAGAGTGTAAAAGAAAAAAGACATGGCATAATCAGTGGAATGGCCACACGCTTTCGCCGAACACACTTTGGAATGTACAAAGTGTCCTTCAATTTTTTTGTTTGCTTGTTTGTTTTTCTACGAGTTACGTGTATACTCCATCTCACAAGCTAGTTGCAGCACTGTGAAAGCTTCGGGGCTACTTAGCCAAAAGGCAGAACGAGCACCCCTCACGATGTATTCATCCGCACACACGTCTTCTGCGCGGCGCCCCATAGCGTCTGCGCTGACGCGCTGGGCGAGTATATAAAGCAAGCAAATAACAGCAACCAACGCTGTTAGCGATGGGCAGCAACAGGGGGGGCCGGAGAAAAAAAAGGAGCAACGCACTATGGGTGAGTACATTGAGCACATGGTAGAAACCAACGCTGTTAGCGTTAGACAGCAATGGTAGCACCGGAAAAAAACAAGATGACAGCACACGTCGACGCTGGTTCCTTGCGCCTCGAAATTATGAAGTCGCCATCGTGAGCTGTGTGGCCCGTAAGTGCTATACCGGCGCTTGTGTTTTGCGTTATACATGCGTTCTGATGCTTCGACGGCAATGTATTCGTGTCTATATTGCACTGTTTCCGCGATTAATTTTCAAATTCTCCGGTACAAGGCTTTGCAGGCGTCACTGAAGAAACAGCTAATCTCAGTAATAAGCACAAAACGTACCTGGTGCTTTGTCCTCAGCGAGAAATGACACAATGCAATAGCCGCTTCCCGCCGTTTATTGCAAATAAGGATCGAAGCGGGCGATTTCGCCTGCATTGGCGCTGCCATGTCGGTTCGTCGTCACAGCTGTCGGCAGTTACCGAGAAAAGTAATTAGATGCTTATGAACTACATTTAAATCGTGATTAGCGAATCACGTATTGCCGCGATGTAGCGCCTGCCAAAGAAAAGTAGTTTTCTTAACCTTCTGCAATTATATTGCAATTACAAACAGAACTATGGTTTTCTGCGCGAGCATGCGGTTTGTTTACGCCTCGCAGCTTCTACACTGCTGCAACCAGCTTGTGAGAAGGAATATAGAATAAAACTTCCGTTTTCACTGCTGTCCCACTATAGAGCAAGTAATACTCTGAATGGGTAACCTTTCAAGCGACGCGTTTGCAACTCGGCGATTTCAGTGGTGGTGTTGTACGCGGGAAACTCGGCGCCGAGGAACGTAAAAAAATGCGGCCCTCCAAAGTGTGCCTGGCCGCGGCATATTTGTGTGCGCCGGTTTCAAATGGTTGACGCCCACTCTATCGTGAGCTTGTCCGCCATCATCAGTTTCTGACACGGCAATCTAATCGTTTATCGAGCTGACTTGCCGTTTCATGTTGCCACATTTTATTGTTGCCTGCATATGAACGTGCGACCATCGTTGTTGCATGTAGAAAATTAAATGTAGCGCTGCTAAAAATATGCGTGAAGCTACATTACAATTCACGGCATGCAGCAAGAAGACAGTTAGGAAGGATCAATTGGTCTACGCGAAAGTAATTAAAGAAATAAAGAATGAAAGAAAGAAAGAAATGGTAATACACGCCAAACTTTGCTTGCCCCCCATTGCCCATATAGGGCAAGGGCTCGTGAATTTTTCTCTAAAGAGAGAAACATGAATATCATTGGAATTCACACCTTCATAGGGACAGCCGCATACATCTTTTCCATTGTAAAGCACAAAGTATTTTAACGAAGGAAGGGCAATGTTAAGGGCTCGCCTTCATGGCTACTAACCGCGCTGACTAACACTCTCACGTTTAAATGCACACATATACCGCAAAAGAAAAAAAAATTACACCATCTGCCCACTAAAGGGAACCATGTGTAGATGTGAAGCAGCGGGCGCTAACGCTTACACTGGCGGGGCGTTGACGCTGGCGCTCATCGCAGCGTTGCGCAGGAGAGAAAACTGGGGAGGCGCAAAGCACGCAGTGATGGAGCGGTGTTTCCTACTGGAACATGTCAATCGCTGCTAATGGGCAATGAGAGACAGATGACTCCGGACTAGACACAGAGACCCGCAGTTCCGCTTTTAGTTAACGCGCACGCTGCGAATTTTTATTGTTCAACAACGCAAAGGAAGAAATCTCCCACAGGCACCACCTTGCAGGTCGAAATCCATTGCCATGTATACGGAGTGGCCAGTGAACGGTTGTGCAGCGCGAGCAGTCGGTTTTTTCAACCAAGAAACTCGCTAGCAGACGCTGCCTGCGTCGGCGTCGCGAGGCGAGAGAGGGGGGGACCGTAGGAGAGGAGAGAGAGGAGGGGACGCGCATGCGCAGTGGGAATGTGGACGCCGCAGGCAGGGATGCCTAGAGGAGAGAGGGGGGAAGCGTAGGAGAGGAGAGATAGGGGGGGACTCGCATGCGCGAGTGTGGACGCCGCGGGCAGGGATGCCTAGAGGAGAGAGGGGAGAGCGTAGGAGAGGAGGGAGGCGCATGCGCAGTGGTGTGGTTGCTGCGGGGGAGGGATGCCTAGAGGAGAGAGAGGGAGAAAGGAGGTTTTTATTGATTTTTTTTGAAAGGGTTTGCGCATGCGCAGTAAGGGATGTCACGCCGCACACCGAATTAAGCTCCGCCATTGGATGCTTCACATCTGAAAAAAGATAGACGGGGGGACGACCACCGCTGTAGCTCGGCTGGTAGAGCATCGGACTCATTATTCGAAAGTCGCAGGTTCGGTCTCTGCCAGGGGCAAGTTATCTTTTCGCCCACTTTGCTTTCTTCAGATTAGCATCATAATTACTACAAAATAGCATACCCTATATTTTCCTTGGGTTTCTTATCTGTTAGTTAGTGTAGCGAAGCATTTGAAATCGCTTACATTTTACAGTGCAGCTGCAAACAGCAAGCCTCCTTTGCTTACGCGGCTTCCGTCCTTGTTTACGAAAAGAAAAAAGACATCTAGTGCCCCCTAGGATGAGCGCCCGAGGTGTGCGCTCACTTCGTCTTTACAGCGATCGCGTGAGTACAAAAATGAAATAAAGTACGTGAGCACGCGGCATGCATGTCTACTTCGTATTTGTGGCGTTCATGGTAGCAAATAATGCGAGAAATTTGCTTTAAGTGGCGCAAAGCTTCGCACAGGAAACTGGTCGATCCTCAAGTCTATAGGCAAACGCCGGTCGCTGCTATGTTGTTACTGGTTCTCACTCGGTTTTCCTATGTTGTAACTAGGTTTTGCTTGAGGATTGACTATCTTCGCTGTGCCAAGCTTTGCCCGACTTAGTGCTAACTTCACGCATTTTTGTCTCTGTTTATTTCCATTTCTTTGTCTCTAGCTCGCCATTTGTTTCTTTTTCTCTCTTTCTTTCTCGGTATTTCTGTCTTTCTCATTCTTTATATGCTACGCTTTACTCTCTACCCTCCGCTTTTGTCTTCTCCTCACCTGCACTTCCCTTTCCTACGCCCTAGCTATAAGATACTTGTTCAAGGCTATATTATGTTCTGTCAGCGTGCCTGAATAGCCCAGTGGTTAGACGCTCGCCTTCGGATCTTGGCTAGGCGGGTTGGAATCCCGCTGCCTCGGATTTCTTTTCGCCAAGCTTTTTCTCTTTCTCTTTCCTTCCGTCTTTATCTCTCTTTCTTTCTCTCACCCCCTTGCTATAAGCAGCCCGTATGTTACCCAATTTCTGTGGCACATACCCATTCATGATGATGATAGTTTTTGGGTCACGACACATTACGCCCAGCTAGAACACATTCGCTGTTAAAAATGTATTTGGAGCGTTAACTTTGTTAAGACCCCGCGTGTCCTCTAGGCAGTGGTAGAAGTAGCAATGCGTTAAACTGTAAAAAAACTAGCCAATGTGTGTTTGACCGCGTCATTTCAGTCTAGACGCTGCGTTGGCACAGTACTCTAAGTCGTACAAATATCGGTGTAACTAGACGTGGTCTTGCATTTTCGTCAAATGTGTAGTTCTGCTTTCCCACATGCAATGTTCTAGTTCATTCTATTTTTTTCCCACACACACGTGATGTTAATTTCATTTGAATATTAGAAATCTTCACTCGATGAGTATTGTACTTTGCTCTGTTGTAAATGCTTTGACTGTTGTTGTTTTAAATACGTGTAGTTTTTTTTATTATTCGCAGTTTGTGTAGAACTTGTTTCGTATTTTACTGCACTTAGTAACTAGCACTATATTGATGCAATCGGCGAAACATATTCATAAAATTCATATCTTTTGGCAGGACATCCCCTTTCAGCTATGCGCTCTGGGGCATCGTGTAAAACATCTACGAAAGAAAAAAAAAACACTCAAGTTATTCTGAGGACAGCCAAACAAACTATCCCTGAGTAGAGTACAAAGGCTCCTCTAAATTATTTTTCCTGAAAACTAAGTAATGACGGTACAGTACACTTTCTGTGTTAAAGGACACTGAAGCGAAACAATGACTTGGTTTAGATTGACAAACTGCACTCTGAGAACTCTAATGCCATATGTTTCACTATCATAAGTTCATTATTAGCGGAGACAATCAAGGTTGAAGTTTTATATTAAATTTGGCGCCGATATCTGCGCGCGTGGCGTCAGAAATTCCAAATGTATTTTTCGTATTTTCGCGACATTGGCTCGATGACATTATCTGCAACTTCGTATGCTAGGTCTATGGCACCCACAGATGACAATGCACCTCATTTTTATCGATTAGAAGCTACGTAAGGACTCGGTAGACTCCTTCAAAATCTATGACGTCGCAGTGTTTGGTGCGGGAATCTCAAGGTGGCGTCTCCACCCGCATTTTCTTTTCGCGTGTTTTCTCGCTTACCAAGCGTCGTGTCGCGGTAAGAGTGGTGTTTTCGGGATTGTGAAATTGTACTTAACTAATACGCGAAAAATCGTCTTGCCCTTTAGTGTCCCTTTAGCGCTAACGCGTATAACGCGGTAAGCAAGGGAAATACGCGTCTGCTACCCTACCACGACTAACATAAGGTCCAACATGGATTGACATTACAACCTGCAACATCTTAGATAAAATCTTGGCAAACATTTTACAGTCTACCTTGCATAACATTGCCGGGCTGTAGCCCTCGGCGTGACGTAATTTTCTCGGTGACTGCACTTTGGCATCATTATTATGCGATTTTTACAAAAGGACGGTTGGAAAAGCGCCTGTCTCGAACACGTTCTGAAAATCCATATTAGAATGGCACATAAACAGTCCTTAAACGCCTTCTAATTCTATGTGGATCTTCTATTTTTACGAAGGTATAAACTGGAATAAATTCATAACAACTTTTGCGCACCGAAACGCAGGGACAAATAAGAACAACACAAACTGGTTCATAGTCGAAAAATAAGTCACTTGTTAGAAAGCACTCATGGTTTCGCTCCTCTTCTTTGTCCCTGTGTTTTTGTGCGCGAAAATTCTTATGTATATAAAGGTAGCTGATTGATTGCAAGTTCAAGCTCCTTCTGAGTAACCGAAGCGCCTACTGACTGACTGAATAACTTTATTTGGTCCTGAGGAGGCGATGTCCCCTAAGGAGCGTCGTCTGCGGGCCGCGCCCATGACGGGACCGGGAGTTGAAACTCGACGGCCAGGTCGTGAGCCCTCTGGACGGCCCGAAGTTGGTCGTCCTCGTGGGGACTTGTGAGGAGTGGGGCCGCAGTCTTTTTCCGTGGTTGGAGACCCGTCGTCCGCGCGCAACTCGGGGCATTGCCACAGCATGTGTTGCAAGTTACATCGCGGGAATGCCGCATCGGGGGCATCCCGGCCTTAGTTCGCTTATAAATCTTGCATAAACTGCCGGTGAAGGGATATGCTCCTGTTTCTGTAGGAGACGGAAGGATAGTGCTTGTGGTCGTTTTAGTCGAGGGTGAGGGATTGGAAACTTTCGCCGTTCGAGACGATAGCGCTGACAGATTTCGTTATAGGTCTGGAGTTGGTTCCGGAGCCATTTCTCGCCCTTGGGCCGTGGGCCACCCTCTCTCCTGACGCGGCGAGTAAGGTCTCGCACCTGGAAGTGGGCAAGCTCGTTGGCGTATGGGACGAGGGGCTGGGCGTCGGAGCCCATATGGCTCGGGAACCAAATTAAGTGCTTGGTGTCAGTCCACGCGGCACGCGAGGGCACGCGGGCTGCTTCTTTACAGACCGAGCCCACATGGAAGGCCTGGGCCGCGGTTGTGGAATCGGTGTAAATTGTAGTGCGAGTTGTGTTCGCCATTGCTAATGCGATTGCCACCTGTTCTGCGCGGTCAGGGTCCGAGTTTCGGAGCGTAAGTGCTGTGAGGAGTTCTCCTTGTAGCGAAGTGCCTACAACTGAAAAATCACTGTTTCAAAAAGAGGGCCTTGAGCGTCATGCTAAATATTTTATACCACATAATCTTACGATCTTCGGTAAACCTGAAGACTGCAACAAGTTTTTAGCTAGCACTCCGGTAACGGGCCAGCAGACGCGCGAACGTACGGGAATTTGTTTTCAGTGTAGCCTTGCGAGTCACCCCAGGGTTCCGATTCTTGTGCAAATATAAATTATTCTTCTTCTTCGTCCTGTTATTATTATTATTATTATTATTATTATTATTATTATTATTATTATTAGTATTATTATTATTATTGTTATTATTATTATTTCAAAGCATTTTTGTATAAAAAGTGTTCCGTTGTATTTGATCCTGCAGAATTAGTTTGGCACCACGATTTTCCCGTCATTTATATAATCAACTTTATGAATCCATCAGACGAGACAAGCTCTTTAGGTCGGTCAGGACAGGTAGGCTGTGCGCGGGGGAAATTGTACCTCAGTAGGTCTCAACCTTTAAAAGGTGCACCTCTAAAAGGTAGCTTTCTGAAAGGTAAACCTGGGGAACACGTTACCTGGCCTATTAGTTTGATACAACCCTTTTCTGCGACAACCGCGTTATAGGGGATTTATTCTTGAGGTGTATTTCTCCGTTAGCTTTTAGCAGTGCACTAATTTTCAATGAATATTTATGTTATGTAGCACATTACAACGATCTAATATCTACACTATTGGCACAACTACGTAATCTTGCAAAATACTTCAGACCGCCAGAGCATGCTGCTCTAGATCGAGTCTGTAAAATGCCCCCCTTCCTCCATCGACAGAAACCTTCTTCTTTAAGTTACATTCTGAGACCTTGTCTGTGAAGGACGTTCAAAGAGATATTGCCGTGACCCCTGTGTGACGTACCTGAGACAAATGAACATTTTTTTTATCAGCTGCACAGATGCAATACTATTTTGGGATATGTTGCAACGACCTCCCAATAAAGAGCTCGTCCTACGTTCACATTCCTTGCGATATCCCTTGACAGGTGGTTGTAATACTGTACCATAGGATATGCTTCCTCTCATTGCAATGTATGCCCTGTGAAAGACGCGCATGCCAAACATTAAAATAAAACACAGGGCCAATATTTCCTCAACAACCCAATTCATTAGCATTATCAGACCGCTAAGATATATAACTAAACACATGTAAATTCGGCCACCACGGCATTTATTCTTGGTAAGGTGTTTATCCTCGTTGCCATCGTTTTTACGCTAACGAAACCGACAGACAGTTAAGCCCAAGGAAAGCACAGGGGACATTATCAGTGGTTTGTTAAATGTATTTTAATGATTCTCCTTTAAGTTGAAAGAAAGTAAAGTGGGCGACAAATGACGCTTTTTGTCGGTGGGATCCGAACACACAACCTTGCAATTCGTCTGTAGGTTTCGTAACCTCATGATACAGAAAAAAATGCCCTCACCTCCCCGAAGGGAATCGTGAGGAAATGCGAATGCATTTCTTGCGCCGAGAGATTTCGCCTTCACCGACTTCTGCCATCGCCTTGAGAGGCGCCCAGCCAGCGAACGGTCGAGAGTGAGTCACGAGCGGACGGGAGAGTGGGGCGCAGGGAGGAGAGAGAGCGAACGGCGAGAGAAGGAGCGGCGAAGCACTTCACCTACCCTCTCCTACACTCTCTCGCACCACATGCTCCGGTTGCTAGGGGCGAGGATAAGCGCGCGCGCCCGCAGCTGTTGCTATGGGAGAGGGAGTGAGGGCGGAGAGATAACACCTGCCGGCGCGCGGACGCCGCCGCGGACAACGCCGGACGCCTCACATAGCCCGACTAAGAAATGCATTCGCATTTAAAACGAGGCCCTCGGACAATTCCCCTACTCTCATAGTACCATTGGTCTTGTGTTTTAAGAAAAAAAGCCGCTGCATGATGTGTGTGCTTCAGAGACCTTCCAATGTGCTGTGATTGTGTGGTGATACGACTGAAAGGGACGTGATAGTTCTGTGTCTCTATTTCATCGAAATGACATATCTGTTTCGAATAAGTACCATAAAAATAATGGCGGGACTCCGTGGTAGAATTGGCAGCCACGCGGAATTCCTGGGTCTGATTCCCAGGTCGCGTAACTCGGTAAAGTTTCTTTTGTCTAATGGCGTTTCTTTGCGCGGACACACTCCAACACATTGCGATTTAGTAGATGGTGCATGCACACTTGCTCGTGAAATTCGCAGTGGATATAACATTCGCCGTCAACCGACATCTGCACATTTAGGAAACTTCGCCCTGGCCAAGGCTCCTGGTGGCCGCCTGGTTAGCCCCCTGAAATGGTACGACGTCACTAAGCACAAGTGTCTCCGGTTCTGGTTCTTCATCTCGGGCACTTCAAGTGAAAAAGACTGAATGTCACCAGTGTGGTGGACGAAGATCAGGAGGAGTCCCTTTGGTACGGTACCACATCTGTCGCTTCAAAACAGCAGTGGTCCTCAGCCTCGGTTAACCTGCCTGCTTTCACAAAAACACCCACGGTAAGTGATCCCCATATTATGCGTAGTCCTGAGCATAGGTCGGCAAAACATGTGGAGCTCACTCAGACTCACTCATGAAATATGTTTTTCCCTTGGGACTCACTCGGAATCAGATTCACCAAAATTTTCCTCTACCGGACTCACTCGGACTCAGATTCACTAAAAATTTTCCCAGCCGGGCTCACTCGGACTCAGACTCACGAAAATTTTTTCCAGCCGGATTCACTCCGACTCAGACTCACGGCTCCATCTGAGTCTGAGTGAGCCGACTCATGAGTCCATTAGCGTACAATTGGTGTCTTCGAACTTGGTGTAAATGCTCTTTAACACCAAAATCTCGCGTAATCGGTGCTGTACGTGGCGCCTTTTCATCTTGTACATGACCAGTGGTTGCTATTCGTTAATGACTTTTTTTTAAAGAGATGACTCCAATGAAATAATATAATCAAAAATTCCCGGGAAAGAATTTTTGGGGGGCGGAGGGGGGAGCAGTCACGCAAACCTCTTCCTTCATAACTCACGCCTCTGCTGGCGTATGAACGCTGGTGCTTTGAAGTATACGTGAGTCGTCGTGAGTGTAAACGTGAACCTACGTAGGGCTGATAGTAATGCTAAGTAGCATAAGTATATAAAACCGCAGATCGGCAAAAAAGTGTAGAGCTCACTCAAGCTCACTCAAGAAATAATTTTGGGCTTAGGGCTCACTCGGACTCAGACTCACCACAATTTTCCTCAACCGGACTCACTCGGACTCAAACTCACTAAAATATTTCTCAACCGGACTCACTCGGACTCAGACTCACCAAAATATTACTCACCCGGACTCACTCAGACTCAGACTCACGGCTCGATCTGAGTCTGAGTGAGTCGACTCATGAGTGAGTTTGCCGACCTATGGTCCTGAGTGGTGCTTTACATGTATGAGTTTCCGCAGCCTATAGAAAAGTAACAGTACAGCACGAAAGGCTAACAAATGATAGCGATAGAAATGACTCCAATAGCTATCACATGGTTCTCCATCACCACGAGAACTTCCTTTGAGAAAGCTGTTGTAATGGACCCTGCAAGCAAAGTTAGGAAGCGCACTGATAATACGCCAGCTGCAGTAACATACGCAAGGAGTTCCGGAGATGCCGGGGCGGTCATTCAACCGATGGGACGCCATTTTGGCTCACTAAACCTTTGGAGCCTAACTCAACCACCGAAACTTCGACCCTCGTTATTCGCGTCGAAGATTGTACGATAGCCGGTTAGTTACAAACGCAAGGGCTCATACATACTGATATGTAAAATTATAAGACGCAAGAAAGAAGCCATGTAAACATAGGGCACATTGCCACCATGCCAGTGGTAAATGCGCTCACGTGAATATTGTAGAAACAACGTAAATGAGTCACCCAGCAATCCTCCACTTCTCAGCCGAGCTCTGGCATCCCAAACTAATAATAATATGTATACAGATGACAAAGTTGTAGAACTAAAGAATATATGTATATAAGGTGATCAGTCACTGATTTGTTGTGTTCACAGTATACTTATATACTGCTACTATTAGGTTCTGAGTTTATATTTTGGTTCATTTACGAAGTCCTTACAGCCTCCAAATAGCAGAATTAAGTGAGAGGGACACGTCATAGCAATGTTCTAGAAAATAAACAAGCCGCATTTGAAGGACAAAAAAAAAACGGCAGATCCCACGCACTCTGGGAATCGAGCTAATGCGAAGCAGCCAGCAAGGAGCAAATAATGCTACAGTTATATGCATGTCACGATTTACATGTTAGGATCTGTCATTTATGTTCGTCATGAAGTCACGTCACGCAATACCAATTTTGGTGTATATCAAGCTAGTGAACTGGACGCAAGCGCACCATGAGCGTGCTCGTGGCATGTAAATGGCATTGTAGATAACAGCCATGCCAAGATATTCATTTTACCACCTGCACTGACTATCATATGTCTTTTTTTTTACACTCTCACTGGGATGGCACACAAACGGAATGTGTGCGTGTTTTCTTTTTTTTTTTTCATTTTTTTACCTCGAATCGCAGCAAGACGCGAGACCAATCTGCCTCCGTTTAGCATGCGTTAGTATTCTCGCGCTTTACGCATCGTGCAGACGCCATCCGCATTCCAACGTTTAAATTAACGGACACTTTGTAAATTCCCAAGTGTGTTCCTCGAACGCATGTGCCCACTGAGACGGGGTCGGTCAGAATGGAACGCGATGCGCGCGTCTCCCTCCTTGCATGATTAGACATGCTGAGCACAGCGACGCTATGCAAGCAAAGCGCGAGCGCTGTTGAGTCCAACGCGACCGGCGTCCGTTTGCGCGCCCCGGTGCCCACCTGGCACCTTGCCAGGGCACGGACCGACGGACGGACGGACGGACGTGAGCATGACACATTAAAGGCTTTCGCCTTAAAAATTTTGGTTTATGTCAAGTTAGCGAAACGGCCATGAGAGTGTCATGAGCGTGGCATGCAAGTCATGTTGCACATGACATATCATGATTTCCATATCATCACTTACCATTTGCGCTCGTCATACAATCACGTCGCTGATTACCAAATCTGGTGTATAGACGATTTCCCGCAGCGGCGCACGGGCGCTGCCATGTTTGATCACGTGACCGTAACTGGCCTTCCCCCAGGCAGTTGCACCACCCAACGCACTGGGCCAGCGAAGCGGCCGTGGCCGTAAGCGCCAGCAGGCCAGCAGCTGGGGGGCTGGGGTTAGAAGCCAACATGGCAGCACCCATGCAGACGCGACCGCCCGCTTCGATCCGAACTCGGGCTTGCTACTCGCCCACTGTGTTCACAGCAATAAATAAATGGTGAAATCAGCTATCGCTCAGTGTCATTTCACGCTGGGGACAAAGCATCAGGTATGTTCTGTCTTTATTATCGAGATTAGCTGTGTTTATTTAGCCATGCCTGCTAAGCCTTGTCTCCGAGAATTTGAGAATGAATCTTGAAAACGCTGCAAAATGCCGACGATTACATTGCTCTCAAAGCTTCTGGACGTAAATATAAAGCAAATGAATGCATAGGTTACGCACTTACGGGCCACACAGTGCAGGACGACGACGTGATAAATTCGAGGTGGAAGGGAACTGCATCTACAGGTGTCGCCATGTTGAATTTTCCGGCGCTGCCGTCTGCTCGCTTTTACTCGCGTGCGCGCAGACGCTACGGGGACGCCTAGCAGACGACGCGACGCGGATGGAGAAATATTGAGCAGCGCTGCCAAAGGCCAAGACATTGAGACGGCCGTGGTAGGAGACGGCCGTGGTTGGAGACGGCCACGGTGCAGTGGTGGCGCCATCTAGTTTTTATTAAACAAACCAGCTGCGGAAAATCGTCTATATCAAGTTAGCGAAATGGCCACGAGAGTGCCATGAGCGTGGCATGCATGTCATATTGCACATGACATGTCATGATTTCCTTATTACCACTTGTCATTTATGCTCGTCATACAGTCACGTCACTCAATACCAAATTTGGTGTATATCAAGCTAGCCAAATGGCCCCGAGAGTGTCATGAACGTGGCATGCAAGTCATGTTGCACATGACATGTCACGATTTCCATATTACCCCTTGTCATTTGTGCTCGTCATATAATCCCGTACCTCAATACCAAATTTGGTGTATATCAAGCTAGCGAAACGGCCACGAGAGTGTAATGAGTGGGGCATACAAGTCGTGTTGCACATGACATGCCATGATTTCCATACTACCACTAGTCATTTGTGCTCGTCATACAATCACGTGACTCCATAGCAAATTTGGCGTATATCAAGCTAGCGAAACGGCCGCGAGCGTGCCATGAGCGTGGCATGCAAGTCATGTAGCACATGACATGTCATGGTTTCCATATGACCACTTGGCATTTATGTTCGTCATACAGTCACGTTACGCACTACCAAATTTCGTGTACATCAAGCTAGCGAAACGGCCGGCAGCGCGCCATGAGCGTGGCATGTAAATCATGTTGTACATGACATGCAGGTCATCATTTTCATATTACCACCTGTCATTTATGTTGGACATGCAGTAATGTCTCATGGTACCAATTTTCGGATAGATCAAGTTAAGAAAACGGCCTCAGAAGCCCTATGACTATGGCGTGTAAATCATACTTTTCATGACAAGTTATTCATGATTTTCATGATATGACCAGTCATTCGTGTTTTTCATACAGTCATGTTATACCATACCAATTTTGGTATAAATCCCATTAACGATACGGCCAGGAGAGCACAAAGTCGTAGGCGGCTAGATAGATAGATAGATAGATAGATACGCTCAAAGTCGCCGAAGTTCGCCAAGAAATGCTTCGCATTTAAAAAACATTGCTGATCCTTCCGTCATAGGAAGCGGTATAACACGAAAGAGAAAAGTGTCTTCCCAAAAGTAGTGCTTATTGTGTAGTGATTATGAGCGTTCGTATAATGTCTGTTGGTGTTTGGCAGATATAGCACCGTTCGACGTGGATGCACCCATGTTGACCCCTAGCGGCACGCCTCCATCGCGATGACTAACGCCTATCATCATGATTAAACGGTTGTGGTAGCTGAAGTTTTTAACACATTTCTGGGCACAACCTGTCGTGACTACCGCGCAAAGATGAGATCAAGAAGCACATAGTAAAGTCTGGTACTCGATATGAACTTCTTCAAAGCGTCGTGAATTAAGGAGACGAGCGGAACGGTTTGCGCTCCCGAGTAATAGGGTAAGCTACACCTGTGCTCATCCATACACTACCACACTGCGTTTCAGCAGCATGGGAGGCAGAGGTTCGTAGCTTGAGCCGCGAACGCGCGCAGGCGTTCAATCGCCCGCTGGCCTCTGTCTTGCTCCACGAAGACACGACATTCGCCCGTCGACATGGTTGCCTTTGTGCAACGCCTACTGCCGAAGTTTTATCAGTCGGCGCTACGGCAGTCGAAGTAGTCGGCCGCGAAACCCCGTTGGTGCATGTGAAAGCTGCACTACTCCGACAACGAGTCGTCATTCGCAAACACGAAGTGAAAGGCGACGAACGTAACTGTGTCTAGGGCGATGCTAGAGCGGCCAGTGTTTTTTGCTCATATGAAAGTGCTTTAACCATGACCTGCGAGATGGAGAATCTTGGAGGCCATGCTTTAACTGCGCCGTTGCCGAATCGTTTTCTATCGGCGCTAGTAAGTGTTATGCTGCATTACTTCTCGTCACCGCCCACAGACGGCGGCACCGCCCCGCCCCGCCAGCAGGGAGCAGCGTGCGAGAGAGAATGTGGGAGAGAGATAAGGCGCGTTTGCAGAGAGATTTGCATTTGCCTCGGTAGCTCAGTCGTTACAGCGCCGAGCGTTTATCGTCGCGGGCCAAGGAGCGGGAGGTTCTATTCTCGGCGGGGGAACATCTTGCAGGTTTTTTCTTTCTCACTTGGCAGCGTCCATTTTATCAACGTCATTTCCCTGAACGAAATGCGTCAATAAAGTCTTGGTGGAGCCCGGCAAAAAATACTTTCGTGTTAAAAAGGCTTCAAGATGGCTAAATCTGTCAAAATGCACCCAACGGAACTTTGGTCTAATATTAAAAATCGTATATGTTGTACTGTCCTCGTTTTGAATACAAAAGTTTATGGTGAATATTGCCGCATAATCACAATTAGGATTTTTATAAAACACTAAATGCAGTCATATGCGGTTAGCACACACTAATACATCTGCACCGGTGTGTAATTCTGCCAACCAAAGCCTTTTTTCTTTAGACGGACTTTGAGGCTTGACAGTCCTAAGGTGCATATTCTTGCATTTAACACAATTGTGCAGTCTATATTGGATTACGTTTCTGTAATTAGGTGTCTTACTAAATAATAATAATATCTCGGATCTTACGTCACAAAACCACCATATGATTATGAGAGACGCCGTAGTGGAGGGCTCCAGGAATTTCGGCCATCTGGTGTTCTTTAACGTGCACTCAGATCGCACAGTACCCGGGTCTTTGCCAGTTTGCCTCCAACGAAATGCAACCACCGCGGCCGGGATCGAACCCGCGACCTTCGGGTCAGCAGCCGAGCACCATAACCACTGCTCGATCGCAGCGGACCTGTCTCTTACTAAAGAAACATAGATAAAATAGAAGCTACACAAAAGAAGCAGTTCGCTATACATGGCGCTTGTGTTAGGGTAACACTACAAGGAACACATAGGAGACAGTTTAACAGGACAAGTGCAAACTTAAGTGGTTCATTGTTAATGTGTAGTGTCGGCAAAAATAAAATTCATGGAGCGCGTGAAAAGAGATAATGCACCTTCCCCGCCTATGTAACGTTCATCACGAAATCAGTTTCAGGAGAACATAATTTTTTTATCCGCCACGGTGGCTCAGTGGTTACGGTGCTTTGCTGCTGACCACAAGATCACTCGTTCGATCCCGGCCGAGGCGGTCGTATTGCGGTGGAGGTGACAGACATGGTAGAAGCCCGTGAACTGTGCAATGTCAGTGCACGTTAAAGAGCACCAGGAATGGTTGAAATTTCCGGAACTTTCCACGACGGCGTCTTTCATAATCGTATCGTGGTTTTGGCATGCAAAACCCCCGATATTCATCATCATCACCATCAGCTTGACTACACCCTCTGCAGGGCAAAGGTCTCTCGCATGTTCCCACAATCAACCCGGTCCTCTGCTTTCTGCTGCCAGGTTATCCTTGCAAACTTCTTAATCTCATCTGCCATCCTAATTTTATGTCTCCCCTTCGCACGTTTGCCTTCTCTCATAATCCAGTCAGTTACCCTTAATAACCAGCGGTTATCCTGCCTACGAACTACGTGCCCGGCCCATGTGCATTTCTTCTTCTTGATTTCAACTATGATATCCTTAATGCCCGTTTCTTTCCTGACCTAGTCTGCTCTCTTCTTGTCTCTTAAGTTTACACCTACCACTTTCCTTTCCATTGCTCGCTGCGTCGTCCTCAATTTAAGTTGAACCTGTTTGGTAAGCCTCCAGGTTTCTGCTCCGTAGGTAAGTACCGGTAAGATGCAGCTGTTATATACCTTCCTCTGGAAGGATAGGGGTACACTACCATTCATGATTTGAGAATGCTTGCCACATGTGCTCTACCCCATCCTTATTCATCTAGTTATTTCAGTCACATGGTTCGGCTCCGCGGTTACTACCTGTCCTAAGTACACGTATTCCTTTGCAACTTCCACTGCCTCGCCCCCTATCGCATTGCACTGTCCTCTGCCGCGACTGTTGCACATTACTTCCGTGTTATGCTTATTAAATTTCAGACCTACTCTTCTG
>JALIZH010029181.1:0-42023 GCA_030522465.1 Rhipicephalus appendiculatus | reverse complement strand
ATCTTGAGTAGATAGTGCGGATCTGAAGCCTAGCATATTGTGGGTGTATATATTGTTGTCCTCCAAGTACTCCTTAAGCCTGTTGAGTATTGCATGCTCGGCAACCTTTCCTACACATCATGTTAGCGAGATTGGCCGCAAGTTCTCTAGACTTGGAGGTTTACCCGGTTTCGGTATTAGTATGACTTGAGAAATTTTCCATTCATCTGGAACTTCACCCGAATTCCACGCTTCGTTAACAAAGTCTGTCAGTGATTCAATAGATGGCTCGTCGAGGTTCCTGAGTGATTTGTTGGTGACCCCATCTGGGCCAGGGGCAGATTTTCTGTTCAACTCACTCAGCACCCTTCTGATTTCAGATGTGATGAAGGGTCGGTCCAGCTCCGGTTGAGGGGCTCCCCCTGTATTCCGATTGTGGAAGTTGTTCGTGCTCCCTAGCGACTGGGAGGTGTTTGTGTATGAGGTGTTTCGTGACTGTTTCAATGTCTTGATTTTTAAGGGCTATGTGTATGGCCCGAGCGAGGCAGTGTCTCTGGTTGGCCTTGCCGCCTTCCTCATCCAGAAGGTGCTTAATGAGTTTCCACGCCTTGCCGTTCCTAATCTGTCCGTCAATTGTTTCGCAGAATTCATCCCACTGCTGCTTACATAGGGTGTTGCAGTGCTGTTCGATTTGTTTATTCAGTTCTGCTATTTTCTTCCTTAATTTACGATTTAGTCTTTGAGTCCGCCATTTCTGGGTAATGGCCTGCTTTGATTCTATCAAATGGGCTAGTTTAGAATCCATGGCCTCCACGTTAGTGTCAGTGAGAAGCTTTTTGGTCGCCGCCTTGATATCATTCCTGATGCATTCGCACCACTCTTTGAGGCTTGGTTTGGCGGTATTTATTCCGCGTTGCGTTCTAATTCTGCGAAAGATATCCCAATCAACAACCTCAAATTCACGAGTGCGGCCTTTCTCAACGTCCAGCTTAACCTCGAGCACATAATGATCACTGCCGAAGTTATTACCGGTATTTGTCCGTATGACATGCTCTGCGTTCTTGACGAAACGTTAGGTCGGGGGTAGCGTCTCCACAGACAGAATTGCCGATTCTTGTTGGATGCCTTTTATCCGTAATCAAGACCAGGTCTTGCTCATCCGCATGATTCCATAGATTCCTGCCCTTGGGGTTTGTTGCAGTATATCCCCAGAGTTCATGAGCGGCGTTGAAGTCCCCTAATATGACTAGGGGCATAGCTGCAGCGAGTTTAGTGGCTTTTTCAAATATTCTCTTGAACTGTTGCTTGTAGTGTTTCGGGTTACTGTAAATGTTGAGCACGAATAAGCTGTTGCATCTTTGATTTTTGAGTGAAACCGGCACTAATACCTCCACCATGAGATATTCTAAGTTCTTGTCCTGAATACCCAGATCGTGAGAGATGTGTGTCAGCTGCTTATTTACAAGCACATATAGGCCTCTACCATATGTTTGGCATTCTATAGCCCTATACCTAGTGAGCGTGACGTATCCATACCCTGTTTCTTGGAGCGCAATAATATCCGGCTTAGATAGTAGTAATTTGAGATATTGCTGGAGTGTGGCACGTACGTTTGTTGTTGTACCCCCCGCAATTCCACTGCCACATTCGAAATTCCCTTTTAGTGTGAGCCATATTGAATATTCCTGTCCCCAGCCTGGGGAATCAGGCCGGCTGTGAGGACTGATGGTCCACGCTGCTCTCTGTCGCTGCCTGACATAGTCATCATTTCAAGAGTTTTGACTCTTTCGCTAAATGCCTTAAGTCCCTCTCTGGGATCTTTAAGTGTATTCTGCATTTGTCCGACACTCAACGTTAACTGTGAAACGCTGTCCATGATCATTTTCGTTTTATCGGCAAATGACGATAGCGTTTGTTTCATTTCCTCCATGTGCGTTTCAGTATTCTTGAGCTTACTTTCGACAGCCCTGCGCTTGGCCGACATGGCCCCATCACCCGCAGGCACGGGAACCGGGGTTTCCTTGTGCGTGTTCTCTTTGTTCTCTGTCTGCTTGGTGTCACTTAAAAGTTTTTTGAATTGCTGCTAGTTCTCTAAGCATATTCTGGTTCATCTCCCTTAGTTCTGCATTTTCTTTCTTGAGCCTCTCTATTTCCCTATTTTGCTCTGGGGGTGGGTCGCAAAGCATGGCACTTACCGGTTCGGGTGGCGCATCATCGACCCAGGCAAGTCGTCTGTTGTCAGAAGATTGTCCTCCGGTAGGTGGCGACTTGTCCGTCATTGCCGATCCCTTGACTTTGTCGGCCCACGTGGAACAATTGTCTCCTTCTCCAGATTTCGGGTTGATTGATTGGCTCCGATCCCCTGACCGCACCACGGATTTTGATCTGGGATGCATGCCTTCCTCTTGATCGGGAGCGATTTCGGGACCTGGACCTGCCGGCGAGATCCTGCTGTTGCCTTCGAGTCCTCCTCTGGAGCCGATTCCGTTGATTGCAGCTCGGATGAGCTTAAGTTCAGCGGATTGCCGACTTGCTCCTTTTCAGCGTTTGTTGCCATTGCTCTTTCACTTCTTCTTCTTCTGACCACGTATGGAATTGTATAACGCTGTCTGCACATTTTGTCCGCCGTGGGATGTGGTCCACCGCACAGTTCACAGCTGGGTTGACACCTGTGTTCCTCAGTCGGGTTTACCGTGCCACATGCTCTGCACACAGTCTCTTCAGGGGTCGGGCACACGTCAGCTCTGTGACCGAGCCGGCCACAGGCATAACATATATCGATCTTTTTCTTGTACAGCGAGCACTTCACCAGGATCGGGCCGTACCTCACGAAATTCGGAACCCTGTGACCATCGAAGGCGATGATCACCGTGCCGGTATTCTTAATTCTTTTAGCGGCGAGCGCCAAGGGGTTTCTTGGGTTGACGATATTTCTCTCAAGCTCCCCTGGTTCGTCCGCGACGTCAATATTCCTTATCACTCCTTTGCACGTATTGTCTGGCGCAGCCTCGTTGGCGTTGATCTCATAATTGCAACCGCCCAGGTCTATTGATCTTATTCTCACGTACCTCTCAGCATTTTCTCGTTCCGATGTACTCGCCACCATTATGTTCTGGCTGACGTTCGGGCATATGATGTCTGACGTCGTCTGGTCCGACCCCAGCCCTGCAGCTTCTATGATGCCTTTGCCTACCTTAGTGGAGCCCATCTTGCTAATATTGATTCCGCCTCTTGGTCGTAGAATGATCTTGAAGTGATCCTTGGGCATGTAGGGCATGCGGGACGCCCTGGCGACCCTATTCTTGATCCGATTGCCGTTTTCGAATGTTCTAGACGCCGCGGCCGTGTTAGGTCCAGCTCCGGAGGAGTCCCCGCTAACAGCGGATTTGGTTGACATTCGCTTGGAAACTGCTGCTTGCCACCCGTACTCTTCGGTGCACTCATCGGGAGGTATGCTCTCCCCCTCCATCATGACTTGCATGTCGGACGCGCCTCCGCTTGCCTCCGACGAACGCCACTTGGCGTTCGGCCGTATGGCGCTGACCCGGCTCGGTGTAGGCCTACCTCAGCTCTGGCGTGGTCGGCACGAAAAAGTCTCGTAAAATGGCGAAAATTCACCCACCGTAGAAAATTTGGTGTAGCCTTGATCTTCTCGATGTTATGCGTCGATTGATGTAATCTATTCAATGACCCACATTGATTAACTGTCTGAAACCGATGTTGAAAGCAGGAGCCGATATTTTCCCTTCCACACTGATAGGCGCCTACGGCGTCTCCCCGATGGTTCGCAGAATCAACTTTGCCTCAAGGAAAGGAACATCTGCGCACGTAGCACTGGCCGATTCAAGCTATCCCGTAAGATGCCTGCTCCAAGTACAGTTGCAAAGTCCCACTACTCCGTATAGTTCTCCGCCACAGTTACGAATGCATAGTACCCACTACGCATCCGTAAGGCAACACGGACATTTGCGCTCCTGCCCACTTTGTTGACGCTGTTGAAGATGACAAGTACTTGCGCCAGTGTGCATTGTAATTGGCGGGCCTTTAAACCAACCACTCGTTGCGCAATTCACATGTTTTGATGCCGGGTGCGATAGTACGCTTATGCCACGCAATGTTATATGCGTTAAGGACAATCCTTGCGCAGCATGACATTCTCATAGAATTTTTTAACGCGATAGCGTTAAAGAGCTCGTTTCGCAGAAATTCCGGCGTCGGCGGCGGCGTCGTTGGTTGTGAGCGAAAAATCATCATCATGTTCGTGACCGAAAAATCGAGAAAGATGCGTGGGCGTCAGAACATGTGAATATCATAATGACATCGTAGTTCAAAGCCGGCCACACATTACAAAAGGCACACACGTTACTGCGCATATTCCCTTAAGACCACGTAGTGGGTGCATAGCAAGTTCGAAAGCATTTCCCGCTCATAATTTCTCGTGGTTTAAAGCATGCTACCCATTACATAGTATGCACTAAGTGATTGAAGTACGCACTAGGGACAAGATATCGCTATCGCGTTCAGCTCTTAAAGGCGAAGCTTAAGGGTCCCCCCAATTTTCGTATTCCAGGCCTCTACCTTTAGACGCGTTTTTTTTTTTTTTTTCGAAGCAGCTTCATGCACGATCGCGGCTCTGCGGCAGAAAACCGGCTTGCCACGCCGATAATAATAATATCTGGGGTTTTACGTCCCAAAACCACGATATGATTATGAGAGACGCCGTAGTCTGGAGGGCTCCGGAAATTTGACCATCTGGTGTTCTTTAACGCGCACTGACATCGTACAGTACACGGGCCTCTACCATTTCGCCTCCATCGAAATGCGACCTCCACGGCCGGGATCGAACCCGCGACCTTCGGGTCAGCAGCCGAGCACCGTAGCCACTGTTCCACCTTGGTGGACAGCTTGCCACGCCGATGTCACGGGTTTCTGGAATTTTCGCTCACGGAAAACGTTGATTTTTCACTCACGATGAACGATGAAGACACCGACACCGGAACTTCTGCGAGACGAGCTCTTTTAAAGGGGGCCTCGCCACACTTTTTGAGCATGATCAGAAAACGCTTCTAAGAACACGCCAGCCAAACATAGTGCAGCACGTGGCCTGGAATTTAGAATTAATTCCCAAGGTCACCTAGAGATCACTCCCTGTTCTCTCTACAAATGATGCCATATATCCAAAGTACTCCGCCATATACGCGAAATTCGCGGTCATTGGCTGACTTAAGCATCGTGAGCTGCACAGTTAGTCTGGCCGCCGCGGCATGCCGCCACGTGCACGCGCGCGCCCTCGCGATCGCACTAAAGGCACGTTCATACCGAGCGCGGGGGAAAGCGGGGAGGCGGATCCAGCAAGCGGACGCGGATTACCCGCAAAGACGGAAAATCCGCGGCCGCTTGCCAAGATCGCAGCTGCACCGATTTTCTCCGCGCGGAAAGGTTCTGCTTTGGCCGCAGCAAATCATGGCCCGAGATGCGCTTGCGCGGTACCGCATAGTGCCGCAATGTGTTAACACGTCCACCATTGATTGGTGGATTGCTCCGCCCCCACGGCCAGGCCTGCAGAAGGCAACGCGGTCGGTCTGAGAGAGAGAAGGAGATGAAGAGGAAGGCCATGAGGTTAACCAGATATTAGCATCCGGTTCGCTACCCAGCACTGGGGTGGGAAAATAGGGGCAAGGAAGAGGGTGTAGAGAGAGAAGAAAAAAAAATGAAAGAAAAAAAACGCACGCACAGGAAGGCCGTTTTGGCTAAAGTCGTTCAGAAAGGCCGGTCGATCGCAAAAAACGCAGTAGCGCTTGCAGGGCCTTCTTCTGCGACGTTGCGTCCTGTCGATGGCTTAAAATGCTTTCTTCCGGCAAAGGTCGGTCATCTAACTTGTCGAGGGCGTTGCAAAGGCATAGTCGCTCTGCACTATGCCGTAGACAATCGCAAAAGATATGTTCAATTGTCTCCTCATTGCCACAGTGGTCACAGGCTGCGCTGTCGGCCATCCCAATGCGGAAAGCATACGCGTTGGTAAACACAACGCCCAACCACAGCCTACACAAAAGGGTCGCGTCTATTTGGCGAAGCCTCGTTGGGACTTGAAGACATAATGTGGGGTCCAATGAGCGCAGTCGGGCAGGTTTGAAGTGCGGCTAACAGCCACACGCGTTTGCTGCTTCTCCGCTTTGAAAAACCACTTGCCCGCTTGCGGGCGCCTCGCTCGGTGCGAACGTGCGTTAAAAGTAAGCCACGCGCTCGAAAAAAAAAAAGAAAAAAGGAAAAGAAAGTACTCAAGGCCATGACGCGTGCTGACGAAGGAGCGCATTTTCAGCCTCCTCCCTGTGTAGATTTCAGCGCGCTCGCTAGTACGATGGAACAGAGAAAGCGCTTGAAGCGTGCGACAAAGCATGTACTAACTCCGCTCGTACTGTTGCAGCAGTCGATTCGCGAGGCAACGTTTAACGCAATAGCGTTAAAGAGCTTGTTTCGCAGAAATGCCGATGTCGGCGTCGGTGTCCGCGTCGTTGGTTTTTAGCGAAAAATCATCATCTTGTCCGTGACCGAGAAACGGAGAAAGATGCAAATAAGATAAATAATAAAAATCTTCGGTTCAAGTGTGAATAGAACCGAGACCGTCTGCGTGACAAACATTTGTTACACCACATAATTGATAATTGATAATGATTTTATTTAATATTGTACACACCGACTGCAAACCCTTGTCGGACCTGTAGCCAAAGGCTAGTTGTAGGTCCGATAAAAACGAATAGATAGGAAATCCTAGCACAGCAGGGAATAAAAAGAAAAAAAACAGTACTTGTATTATTTGCAATGAACAAAAAATGTCACTGTTGATTTCTCTGTGAATTGTAAGTAATTAAAAGTACCACTAACTAACATACATCTGAGTCCCAATGAACAAGGTAGGGGCTGCGGACAGATACGTTGAAACGATATAGTGACATGTACAAGAAAATATAGAGTACAAATATCTATCAAACATTAATTAGCGCGCAAGATATGTCTATTAACTGCGAAATGCGTACATAATCTGCAAATGAGCAAAACGGGAGAAATACGACATCTTTGTTACATCGTAATACAGCACTATCATGTGACAGTAATTTCACAGAATCAGCAGTAAAACATAATTCGTATAGAACTAGCAAGGTATTTATAATTACTCTAGCTTTAACAAAGAAACAAAATATTGTTTTAGGGCGCTAGGGAAGTTCACAGAGTTAATGATTACATAGCCACGCCATTGCTTGAAAACTGCTTCAAAGAAAAAAATAAACACTATATGAATGTCCATGCAGGTGGAAGGAGTCTCCTTAACGCATGTAATATTGCGTGTCAGATGCGTAGGAATCACGCAAGGCGTCAAAACATGTGAACTGCGCAACGACTGGGTGTAAATATTAAACGCCCACCCATTACAGAGCGCTCAGACATATTTCATCATCATCAGCTGCAAAAGCATCAACCAAGTGAGCAGCTACGTAGGTTCGCGTGATGCCTTACGGACACGTAGTGAGCTATTTACTGATTCGCAAAAGTAAGAATTATGGCATAGTGGGCACTGAACAATTGCACTTTCAGTAGGCATTCTAGAATAGCTTGAAACGGCCAATGTTACGCGCACAGACGTTCGTTTCCTTACGGCATGAAGCAGGCACCGAGAACCGTAGACAGGCTAGCAATAGGTGGATAGCAAAACGGCGCGTTGTCTACTTGGGTACTGCGCTGCTTCAAAGTGTGTGCTGTTCAGTGTAAACGGGGAGGAAACATGCGCTCTTCTGGGACGCGTTTGTTACCGGTTGTGCCAGTGATTGCGTTCTTGAATTCTTTTGCGAATGAATACAATATATTTCGCCTTTTACAAAACAAAGCGAGAAATGGAAATTGGCAAAAACCGGGAACGGTGAGAGGTGGCTCTCGAGCGCAGAAGGCGAGTGTAGATATACGGTTATGCGTTAAAAACCCGCAGTAATATTTTGCCGAATCAGCTAGATTTCGTATTCTCCAGCACAAACGATGGCTACCGCTGAATCACTCACACATGGTGCCAAAATGTCAACATACTTACGTTCCCAAATCACTTAAAGGAGCACTGACACGATTTTGAGGCACCCCAAAAGGGGCATCTTTCGTTTCCATGGTTTGCACTGCTATGGCTCTCAACACACCGGAGCCAGACAACACGTACAAAATATTTTACTGTGATTTTAAAATTCGTCACCCGGCATCTGCATGCAAGCCAGCCCCACCGCAGTGGACATTATCACGACAAGTCAACATAGTTCAGTGGGTTAGCGAAATTTGCGTCCTGCATGCCGCCTAAATCGCTGTCAGAGTCTCTGGACGACAATTCACTCATCGTTGTTTACGTGAACCACGTGATGCTGACAGCAAACAGGAAGCTGTTGCTAGTATGTCGCGAGTTGCAGTCTCCCCGTGACGTCAGACATCTCCTTACACATCACTGCGAAGACACCCTCTCGATACCGAAACCGAACTTGCTGTTTTAAGGTAGTGGTATTAAAACTGTATTCAATGCATTTCCCAAGTGCCAAGACACTCTTTTCAGGGGTTCTCGACACCTGCGTTTTTATTTAGAGCAACAACCTGAAAATATTTAAAATTTCGTTACAGTACTCCTTTAAAAGGGGCCAAGGCACTCAGTTTTCGATCATAATCTGTGTTATTTGGCTTAATCCTTGAGCATTCACAAATAAGCTGGCGAAATTTTAGCGCATTTCGTCGAGCACTTCATTTACCATTGAATATTTTTAGAAACAAGCGAGTGGGCTGAGTGTCGGGCAACACTGGCCCACTCGCAAGCCGAGACGTAACAAGCAGCTGGCTGTGCGAGCGTCTGAATTCCGGCGAACGATATTGTTCCGTCATTAGCTGCGCGTGAAATCGAGATATTTGAGCTTTCTTTCTGCTTCGCAGTGAAGTTGAACTATTTGCAGCGGCTTACGTAAACTGGGGTAGAAGACGACGGCACCGCTCCTTGCTGCACGTTACGTCACAGGCGCCATGGCGAAATGTGGCGGTCGACGGCGGCGGGCGGCATTTACAGCCGGCGACTTATAGGGCCTGTTCTGCACTGAAATATTTTTTACGGCCCACTTCTTATCTGTATAGGCATAATAAACCTTCTACTTCTAGTTTTCACTGAAAACTATATACAAATTATTGGGTGTCCGTGTGATGGCCCTTTTACCGGGGAACTCCGGTGCATTTTCGACCATGTTGAGGTAATGCCGTTTTGAAATAGCATTAACAGTCCTGTAACGGCTAGGGTGGCTCATTTTGCTGAGAGGCTCGTCAATAATTTTAAATAAACAAACAAACAAAAAAAAACGCCAGGCCTGCGCGGAACGCGCAGCACAGTCACATTGAAAGCTGGAAAAGCGGCCTTTCTAGAGCCCTTTTTAAACACGCTTGGGGCAACTACTACAAGCCCACTTGCATGGTACCCACTACGCCATAAATCATCATAAATTTTTGTGTAGTGAGGAAGCGCCCACTATGCCATCATTCGTCATTCTTCACAAAAGCGCGGTACCCGCCACACACCTGTAACGCATTATGTGCGCTTTGTTGATGCTGTTGCTGACGACGACGAAGAATTATGCCTGAGGCTTTTGTAATGGGTTGGAGCATTGAACGACCCACTCGTTACGCAATTCGCATTGTGTGACGCCTGCTTGTTACTTTACTGTTCTAAAACGCTTTACCACACACGTTGACATAATTCCTTGCCCGACATGAAGCCTGCATAGGGTCTGTTTGCACCGCAGTTTCAAGTAGCGGCGAAGCTCAGTGGTAGAGTACTGGGCTGCCACGCCGAGGGCCTGGTTCGATTCCCATTCAGTCACAGCTATTTTTTATTTAGTTCGTTTTTTTTTTCTTATTTCGTGCGATAGTGGTTACGGACACGGGTGGCGGCGGACAACTACTGCGCAAAAACGACCCTTGTTGTGATCTCATAACAGCTTTTGCTGTAAAACAATGAATCAAAACCGAAACGTAAACAGGCAGCTGCTCCGGACTGGGTATACGATGACGTCACGACACGCAGCCACGGCTGGCCAGGGTGTAAACATAGCACACAGGCTTCTTCTATCGCGCTAAAAGCAAGTTGGCGATGTCATCCGACGCGGAATCAAGCTGTGCCAGCTCGTCTCAACTTACCAGTGACAAGTTCAGCGATGATTGCAGCTACTATCTGAGCGCAGACGCATCGCCCTTGATTTCGACGCGCCGGTGCGAGAAGCATCTGACGTGCCCCGAATCGATCTCCTCGTCGCCCACTATTGTGCATGCTTAGTGTAAGACCCGATGTCAATGACGACTAACACGATATGCAGCTGACAAAACCGAACTGTGCTCGAGTCGTCGTCGCCTCGTAGAAGAAAGCGCGCGCTGCATCCGTCTGCTGGGCGAGGCGAGGATTTGAAAAAGAGTAGGTACTTACGTCACATACACAGGGTGGCCCGCGTTTACAAGCGTGATTGCAGAATTGGCTACCAATTTTTTAAAATTCGTTTTCTAAACAACTAAGTGACTTACGGCTGCATAATTTGGCACATATCACCACGGTACCGACGAGAACATACGCTGAAAGTTTTATTGAAATCGGTAAATATCGAAAAATCGCCGGAGTTCCTTAAAGACGTCCGAGAAAAGTACGTGTACTCTGCCCAATTAAGTACCACGATACGGTATACTTGCATTACATATTTTGCGTTGCCTACTTTTTGTTAAATTTGTGCAAAATTCTGAGCGCGTAGAAGGCTAACAGAACAAAATGGCCGCTCAGATATTGTAGGATGTAAAACGATCGACGTTGCTTTTAAAATAACGAGTTGCATGGTATGGCGTCTAATACCACAAAGTCTTGCAAGCGTGAAGTGCCGATACGTTTTAATAAAACTATAAAGACAAATGTATGTCGAGTGCGCAGATTTTCGCATACATTGAAACACGAAGAAAAGAAGAGAGAGAATGAATAGAGGAAAGGTAGGGAGGTTAACTAGACTACGTCCAATTTGCTACCCTACACGTGGGGAGAGGGGAATAAGGGAGTAAAGGAGAAAGAGAGAATTAGATGCACATTGCACACGACACACACAGTGCAGGGTTTCACAGGCGGTCGCTCAGCGATGTTGCCTTCAAGAATTGTAGAAGGGCTCGTGTGGCTTTCTATCCACCGGTTAGAGATTAGCTCTAACCAGAACCGTGACGCGCCTTAGGACAGAAGAAGACAGGCCACTTTTCACTGGTGAATGTGTGGACGTGTTACAACGATCTGGAACAAAGAACTCGGCGGCTAGGCCTGTAAAAGATATTGTGAGATATGCTGTGAGTAATGACCTTCATATTTTAACCTCAGATAAAGAAGGTTTCTTTGTTGTAGTTCCAGATAATGTGTATTGTGAAAAGGCTGCTTCTGCGATTAATAAGAATTTTAGACAAGTGAACCAGAAACCTGCAAAAATTAAGGAACGAGCACTGTCATTACTTCGGCGCCACAACCTTGAACCGTTAGCATCAGCAGTAAACAAGGCCAAAAAGCTTAATTTAGATATTTTCTTCGCTGTGAAAACCCATAAAGTTCAGGTGCCGTTCCGGGCGATAATCACGGAAAGGGATAGTTGGCAACACTGTGTATCGTCGTATCTGCACAGACACATCAAGTCTTTGGTAATTTGTGATCCCTTTCTTGTTCATAATTCAAACGACCTCGTTTCTTTCCTTGTAGCGTCTAACCCTGATCACTGCAATATGTTCAGTATAGACGTAGAAGACGTAGAAGCAGCTACTGCTTCTGCGAGCTTGTCAAGTCACTGCTGATGGCTGCTGTAAGGGCGGAGGAAGGAGCACGACCAGCAGAATGGCGCTTACAGGAGACAGGGGTCAGAGGCACGACGCATGCAGGCTCCAGGTCGGCAACGCAGGCCACAGTGGTGCCTCGCGGAAGTAAAACTTTATCTGACGTTGTGTTAGAAGCGGCGACGACAGCTGATCCATTATGGAAGCGAACCACACCTGATGCTATAGCTATGCCTTTACTAAGGCAACGTGGTGAAGGGGAGACCAATACGTCACCATAGTCGACGCTGTCGGACACAACTGTTACTACTCGTTGTTCACGTGGTGGGAGCTCGATGTCTGCAGCAGTGATGAGGCGAAGTGGCTTGTAGATTTCGTCACCGACCAAGTGGTCTGTGTCGGTAAGGTGGACGACACGTTCTCCACAACAAACAGCCGCAGAAGCAGAAGAAAGAAAATCCCATCCTAAGATGAGTTGGTGAGAGCACGGGGATAGCACAGCAAACTCGATGTGGTGAAGAATGTCATTGATTAGTACACGGGCAGTGCAGAGCGCGGAAGGACGAATCGTATTTCCCTGGGCTGTAACCAGCGTAGGTCCATCGTACGGCGTCGTGACTTTTCGGAGACGGACACACAAATCAGCACGAATAACAGAAAACGTAGCCCCAGTGTCCACCAAAGCATCGATGTGCACTCCTTCAACTGTTACCGAGATCATATTGTAAGGGCGCGCTGGAGGAATTTCAGTCCTGTATTTGAATGCTGTTTTAGGGGCGAAGCTCCTTACGCTGTGGCTCAGTTCCTCCGTTGTCGTTGTCGTAGCCACCCCAGCTGCTTCTCGCAATGTTCACTAGATGGCGCTGTGCTGTGACAGTGCATGGTTAGAGTATTCGTGGCAGAAAAGTAGAGATAAAGTACAAAAATAAATAATGGGGAAAAATAAGGTCATTCTGCCTTAAGAGGCAGAGAGATGGACCGTGAATTTATACTTTTTGGTATAATAACATAGATTTAATCAATGTAGATAAGGCATTAGACCAACATGAAACAAGGAAGTTTTTTTTTCTTCGAGCCTGGTGGCAGACATGTCACCGCCTCGTTATAAAGGGGACGCTCATAGCATCCATCCATCCATGAATTGCTCACTAGATGGCGTGGAGGCGCGCGCTGCGTGTGGGGTTAGTGTGATAGGAGAGTGCCAGATGGTGCGTTAGGAGTCGAATCTGATTGGATGAAGGGGCATAGCTCTCGTTTAACCGACCTTGACGCAGCGGTATCTACGATCCCTGCGAGAAGACGTTGACTCTTTCAACGAGTTTACCATTGCCCTCCTCAACGTTCGCTCTCTCAATGCCCACGCACTTGACATAGAAAGGGACCCCATACTGACCGCAGTCGACGTGCTGTGCTTTACCGAGACGTGGAACGCGACGAGATTGTTCATCAAAGGATACGTTCCCGTCGTGTGTACCGAGGAATCGGAACGTCCTGCTGGTGGTGTCGCCATCTACGTGAGGCAAACGGAAACGGCTGAAGATTTCAAACTACCACTCACGAGTCAAAGCCACAACGGAGAATATGCAGCCATCAAACTCTTTGGCTCTGGAATCGTCATCATGACCATGTACCTCGCACCCAACCTGTCCACTGGGAACATCAAGACATTCATAGACACTGCGTTACGAAATTATGACAAGTACAAGAATGGACCATTTGTACCAGTTGGGGACCTTAACGTGGAAATCATTGACAATTATTGGCTTATCCAACATATGGCTTCTAGATATGCACTCAGATGTATATCGTTTGATCATATGAAACCTACCACGATCCGAGGAACATGCATAGACCTAGTATTTGCAAATTGTCCACTGCAACCCATACAGGAACCGCTCTCCCTTCATTTCACGGACCATAAAGCCGTCATAATGAAGGGGCAACGCAAGCCATCCATCGTTTAAGAACAAATAAAAGTTGATTTGTATATATACACACAGTGTTTCTCACGTCTTTACATGATGATCGACTGGGCGAATTACACGGAAGATTCACGGTTTACCGATGATTCCCTCCGGAGCTTCGCCCACTCATCATCATTCACCCCGTGAATATGCTGTGATTTTTTCCTCCAAAAACTGCGTCGCTTAGCTTTCCGGACGATGGTCAGAGGAAAGGGAGGCTGGCTGCAGCGGAGACGAGGAGCGACGGAAGGGCGAAGGTGAACGGCGTCTGGTTGATCGCTGACAACTGCGCAGTTCACGCGATGCGGGCGGAGATGGAGACCAACGTGGAGGTGACGAAGAACGGCGGCCTTGGTAAAAGATTCCTCCGGTAAAGTCCCGTTCACTCATGTATCCTCGACGCTCGTCTTGCTGGCGCTTGCGGCAAAAGCGTGAAATGTGCCCTCGATAGCAGCAGTAATAGCACGTAGGGCGAGTCGATTGCCAAGGAGGGTAGTAGCTGGGGTTAGGTGCACCGGGAGAGAGCGCAGTCAGATGGACAGACGAGGGCTCAGTCGGCGGTGGTGGAAAGCTCGCAAGGGGTGTCGCAGCAACCGAAGCGTATGTTGCTGGTGGTAACGTCGAGTTGACGGTGCCTGAAGGCGTGGCGGCAACTTGCGCGTATGTTGGTAGGACGCGAGAGGCAGCGGACTGTAGGTGCGCCGTGTGGGTCAAGGCCGTGAGCTCCTTTCTGATGACATCGCGCAAGCCCGTTGCAGAAGGCTGATTGGGACACACTGAAGGTAGCGAGAATCCCATTGATTGTAACTCTTCGCGTATTATTGCCCTGATCATGCCTCGTAGGTCGGGGTCCGCCGTAAGACGTGCTGCGTCACTGTCCGGTTGTAGGCGAACAGACTCGAGTTCGTCGAGGCGCTGACACGTTGTGACCACGTCAGCAACTGTAGCCGGATTCCGGACGGCAAGAGCATTAAATGCGACAGTCGCAATTCCCTTGAGGATGTGGCGTACATTGCCCGACTCGGGCATCGATACATCGACACGGCGGCAGAGGGCAAGAACATCCTCGATGTAGGACGTGCACGACTCGCGGAGATGTTGCTTCCGAGCCTCTAGAGCTTTGCGTGTTTCTTTCTTGGGCCAGTTTTTTTTTTTTCGCGCAGTTCTTTGTAGTCATGGATTACCAACTCGCCCAGCGATCCATTCTTCTAGAGCTTTCTTGGCAAGAGCCAAACGAACGGCCGGTGTGCCAAACACTTGGCGAAGCTGCTGTTTGAAGGTAGCCCAGTCGGAGATGTCGATCAAGTGGTTGAAGAACCACGTCTTGGCCACACCCGTGAGGTAGAACGAGACGTGAGTTAGCTTGTAGGTGTCATCCCATCGATTAGCATAACCGACCCGTTCGAAATCGTCCAGCCAGTCCTCCACATCTTCTCCGCGAATACCAGCGAAGAGATGGGGCTCACGCTGGTGGCTGTTTACGACGTGAGAAGGCGTGGCTGGCAGCGCCGGAGTGGGGAAGGCTGCAGCGCCGACCTGTTCGTGCTGTGACATACTGCCGGACAGCTGGCCCAAGCGGCGACCGGAGCGAAGCTCCAGGAGGTAGAGCGGGCGCGTAGAAGACGGGGGGATCGAAGAGCAACCTCCACCACGTATGAGGTCTTGGTTTTGACGACCTTTATTAGGCGCGAGAACCCGGCAGCCAGGAGCTACGATGAATCCACAATGATGATGCTCATACACGACAAGGATGAGGATGCATAACCAACACATTATGATGATGATAATGTACAGATGAAGAGGATGAGTATGACAAATGCCCACAATATTATATACGGAAATCGTACAGATGCCTTCGGACAGCATACGCAACGTTTCAACAGACAACGAAGGAATGGATTAGAGCGCTAGTTAAGATACTGAGAGGAGGAAAACTCAGCAAAGTGCAGAGGAAGGAGGAGGACTGCGACCGAGGCAACGCAGCCCTTCATAGGTGTACCTGTGGCATGCGAGAGGTGGCGCTAGAGTAGCGTGCCTTCCTCCCATCACCTCTAGAGGTATTTAGTATGCAAAATAATTTGCGTGTACTGGAACACCGGGTGTGAACTGCGCATGCGCACACCCGGAAAACATGGCCGCGCCGCTGAAAGCGGATGCCGTGCACATCTAATCTATCGAGTGGCCGTCGTGCGCCAAGTAGCTCGCTAGCTTCGAATTGATGCTTTTATTTGCTTGAGATTCATGTTCTTAAGCTTCGAAAGCAAAGTATTTGTGTTTATTCGGCACTGTTTTCGAGAGATTTACTCAAGTAATCAATGCTGTAGGCTTAGTGAGTGGCGCTCCCGTAATCTCGAATGTCATAGATAACGTGTTTGTTAGTTGTCTTCTATCCTCCATAGATGGCACCACTTGACGTGGTGGCAGCTACGGGACATGCTATCCGGTAATACACCACCGCTTGGCGTTAGCAGAATACCGCACAGACTAAATGAAGAGTCCTGTCCGCCGATACCGTGATTGGAAACTGGTGTATCAACTTGTCTGTGACGGCTGCCTCTAAACGCACCGACGAATCCATTCGATGTGAAGGACAGCACACTGTCCGCGCCAGCCACGCTGTTCACAGCGTTAAGTTTATCATAATGCAAAATAGCCTCCTTCACATTTTTTCTAAACAATAGACATCGCCGGTGAAAATGCTTCGTCTCCTTTTGCTGAGCTTCTCAAGCAGAGGCTGTGTCGTCGACGCCAGAATCCAGAAGTTCGTGTCGCCGAAATACTATGTCATCGCCGTCGCTGAGGGATACCTGTGCGTCTTTCTCAAATTCTATGATTCATATATCGCAAAATAAAAATAGCTAAACAGACTTACTCAAATTTCCCATAAGGAGTATCGTAATCATCAGTGTTTCTTTATCACTATATCTAGTATTCCAATAGATTTCACCCTTTGCTTCCCCTATTCATTCCATTTTTTTTTTGTTTTCAGGATGCCTGATATAGTATTTTGGTGGCGCTGTTAGATACTTCCATTTCTATTGCGACATTCTTTTTTTCTTTCTTCTAAAGCAGGTGAACACAATATTTAGAGTAATCTCCCCAGCTTGTCTCTCAAATAAATCACTAGTGTATAGCACTTCGAATTATAAGCACGGTAAGCACGTATTGTAGTATTCAAAGTGCTTGGTGCTTTCACGACAACCACGCTGTAAAATTTGGAGCATTCTCTGTTTTCGTGAATTTGTCGAAACGGAGATTTGCAGATATAAGAAAATGTATAGCGACGAACGACCATCCTGTGTCGTTGCACCTCGAACCGATCGACAGATCCGAAGAACTCAGAAAGGAACAAGCAGCGCAGATATTCCTTCAACGTCCAGAGGAAATCTTTGGCTGCCGCGTTTGCATGCGGTTTGTGTGAAATTCCAACAAACCTAGGTTTCTATCCCTTAGTCCAGCAGCCGCATGGCGAGTTAGATGTACTTTTTTAAAATAAGGTGCCCAATAAAGCAACAATTAAATACAGGAAATAAATGATAAAAGTAAATCTATCTGTACGCCTCTATGTATCCAGCAGCATACGTCTGGGCATGGTCATGGTCGTCTCCTTAGCGTTATATATACCTAAATTGGCACAGAAGCACATGAGCATATAACAAACACGATTCAGAGGTCATGACATGAATAGCATGGCATGCTTGTCGCGTATGTGATGAAACCTTAAATTACGTTTAAAAGGCGAAAAAAGCGGTATATCACGCAGCCTAGCGCAACAGCTCCAGTGCTGCACTGCGGAGTCGTGCCGCTTGCTTTACCTAGCCTGATATTTTCATGAGCACGACAATTATATGGCGCTCAAAATTAGAGCGTAATTAATATCTATCCCCGCATTATTCTGTGCTGTTTACGAGGAGTCGACGCTGAGAAGCGGCGCCGCCTCTGCGGCATCTAGTCGAACAAGTCGAGCCGCAGAGCATGCACGCAGAGTACAAGCATGTGCAGCAAACCGCAGCGCACAAATACGAACCGCAATCGCAATCACCTCTCACTGTTTGCCGCATGATTCGTGTGTATAGTCGCCGCAGATCCAAAAATCTTGGTTAGAAATGTTTTACGGCATTCTTCGCGTTACCGTTCCGTCGTCAGACAATCAGACAGGTAAGCTTTCCGTTCTTTATAACTTGGAAGCGCAAAATCGACGAGGACAACGAAGGAACACAGATACACAGGACAGGCGCAAACTCGCAACTAAACTTTATTCAGAAGTCTCCCTAGATATATACACCGCCCAGTAGCGCACGCAGGCGCAATGCACATCACAATCTACATCGCTAATCAGGATCGGCAGAGCAACAAATATCCATATCACAACCAGGTTTCCAAAAACAGTTTTTCTTTACTGCGCAGCACAACAGACGTGTCACTGATGCAAACACCTTCTTTCTTTTTTTTATGTGATAGGCCTCCATTAGTTCTCGCCAGCAGCGCATTTCCACTCCTGCCCAGAATTCGAATGCTAGAAAGCACTGGCTCGCATGCTGGGTCCTACAGTGCACAGGCAGATGAAACGTCAAATTATTTTTTACAGATCGCTCATGTTCCCGCGCTCGATCATTGACACAACGACCGGTCTGTCCGATATAGACCCTTCCGCAAGTGAGCGGGATTTCGTACACAACGCCCACGGCTATGCCCTCGCATCTCGGCACCACTTAAAAAATCGCCGTGCGGAAAAAGCACGTACGACCCTACGTCACATGCGCCGTGGGCGTTGTGTACGAAATCCCGCTCACTTGCGGAAGGGTCTATATCGGACAGACCGGTCGTTGTGTCAATGATCGAGCGCGGGGAACATGAGCGATCTGTAAAAAATAATTTGACGTTTCATCTGCCTGTGCACTGTAGGACCTTGTGCATGCGAGCCAGTGCTTTCTAGCATTCGAATTCTGGGCAGGAGTGGAAATGCGCTGGCGAGAGAACTAATGGAGGCCTATCACATAAAAAAGAAAGAAGGTGTTTGCATCAGTGACACGTCTGTTGTGCTGCGCAGTAAAGAAAAAACTGTTTTTGGAAACCTGGTTGTGATATGGATATTTGTTGCTCTGCCGATCCTGATTAGCGATGTAGATTGTGATGTGCATTGCGCCTGCGTGCGCTACTGGGCGGTGTATATATCTAGGGAGATTTCTGAATAAAGCTTAGTTGCGAGTTTGCGCCTGTCCTGTGTATCTGTGTTCCTTCGTTGTCCTCGTCGATTTTGCGCTTCCAAGTTATAAAGATTATGAACCAACTAGCCCAGCAACGCATTCTTTTTAAGCTTTCCGTTTCACTAAAGAAAACAGGAGCACTCAAAAATTTGTTCTCGATCCCTTCAACATCCCATATAATGGTTGTGCTTGCCTAAGGTCAATTGTGGTTGCAGTGTTAGCCATCCACTCCATAATAATCTAAGAAATATTAAATGCGTGATCCTTGTCATGAGCAAGCTATAATCTTGCTTTGCTCGTACCCGCAGCAATACGTCTACAAATGCTGCATGCACTTCGTTCTGAAGAAACTGACGTCTGTGCTGCAGTCTGAGTGTCGGCGTTACGTCGGACGGTGAGCTACACTTTATACGCTATAGTGTTGTCGACGTGCCTGGTAATCCCACGATATGTGCACAACTGCTCAATTTACTCGAAGTCGTCAACTCACCTCGTAAGACTTGCTACAAAGCAAAAAAGGCACAGTTTCACCGTAAGGGTGAAGAAATCAATGCGATAGCAAGAAATTGTAATGTTTATACGATGTGAGGCTGGCAGCTACCTATTTTGGATCCGATCTCACGCAACTCTACCAAACGCCGGTGTAAGAGAATACGGCCGCTCCAGAGACACTTTTCGCACAGTCTCTTCACGTTGAGAGCGCAGCCCGCTGATGGCTGCCGAGATAGCGAGATAGCGCGTGCGCCAGCGGGGCGCACGCGCCCGTTAATTCAAAGTTCCCAGTTAAGGCTCGAGCAACCCCCCCCCCGCACCCCCTCGCGTCTTTTCATGCTCGTTAAAGGCGGGCGGGGCTTTTCCTCTCTGCTTCATCATTCGACGGCCGGTCTAACAGGCGGAGGAATCTTATCGCACGCGTCTTCCGAGGAACAGAGATGGGCCGGCTCGTTTGATCTCTGCTTCAGCCGTGTTCGTCGCCCCCGCTCGCACGCTATTACACGCGGGTAGAAAGTACGACGCACTGGGTGATCTTATTAATTGGACTTTACCCGGGACATGACGGCGATGGCGACGGCAACGGCGACGGCAAAAGCCCGTCGAGACTGTCCGTATAATTGCTGTCGCAATAGATGCATTCAGCTACTCGCTTACATACAGCTTCGCAAGAAATCGGTTCTTGCAATGCGTGAGATCTGCCGGAATTTTTTTAAGGCAGAGTAGTCTAGCGCCATACTCAAAAGCTCTACTCTCCAAGGAAAACTAGTTTTAGATGGATGCCGCCATGATTTTTTGACCAACAACGAGCGCTATATTATACTGTAAGTGGCACTGTGTATATTTTCCGAGATTCCCGCGTGCATGACAAGACCACTCGAAGAACATCAGCATTACTAAAATTTGCACCATCTTCCCAAAGGGAACCCTGATGGGATGCGAAGCAGCAGCGTTGCGCACGGGTGGCGTCACGGGTTGAACGGCGCTAACGCTGGTGCTACGGTGAGCGCTGGAAGATTCGTTTGAAGCGATGGCTGGCGTAGGTCTTGTCGTTTCTTCAGAGTGGACACGGGCGCTGGACCGGAGCTGGCGCGTGTTTCGCCTTGACTACCACGGCCTTGTGATCGGTGAAGTGCACGCTGAGAGGTTCCTGCAGACATTCGACGTCGAAGTTGGCAAAGACCAGATCGATGCACGTTCCCCTTATCGTGGTGGGTAGTTTCCGTTCCGCCGACACGCACTTCAGCGAGTGCACGTCACGCATGTAATCGACGAGCCATTTTCCTCCTCCTCCGCTGACGTCAACGTTGAAGTCTCCCGCGACTATAAGAGGCGCGCGTCGACACGCCTCGCCGCAATCAGTCAGCGTCTCCTCGAGACAGCGCTCGAGGCGAGCGCGCGGCAGGCGAGGGAGAGAGTGACGTCCCGCTCCCCTCGCAGTGCGTGCTGCTGCGGCGTGACCTACTTGGCACCGCTCCAACACCTGCGGCGAGGGGAGCGCGTTGCGGCACGTTCGTACGCACGCAAGGAGGGGAGGGACAGCGTTACACAGCCTAGTCAAAGAGATGCTTCGCATCTAATAATGTTGACCACAATGTAACAGGGATGCTTCTAAAAAAGCAGTAACGATTGTTTAAGCGTGTGCGACTGCCCGGACTATAGGACACATAGGCAATCCCTATGACAGCATTACTAATAATGTTGACCACAATGTAACAGGGATGCTTCTAAAAAAGCAGTAACGATTGTTTAAGCGTGTGCGACTGCCCGGACTATAGGACACATAGGCAATCCCTATGAAATACCCTCAACAAGTTAGATGACAAGTTAGTGCGTGTGCGTGTGCGTGTGCGTGTGTGTGTGTGTGTGTGTGTGTGTGTGTGTGTGTGTGTGTGTGTGTGTGTGTGTGTGTGTGTGCGTGCGTGCGTGTGCGTGCGTGTGTGTGTGTGTGTGTGTGTGTGTGTGTGTGTGTGTTTGCGTTGGTGTGCGTGCGTGAGTGCGTGTGTTTCTGGCTATTTAGCGTTTGTCTCTCTCTCTCGTTCCAATCATATACTTCCTCACCCCAATGCATGGTAGCATACTAGATACCACAACCTGGTCAACCTGTCTGCCTTCCGTTTCTATCTTTCTCTCCTCTCTCTGACATAGATACAGTTCACTAAGTTCAAACAGTTCAAATCCTTCATTACAACCATTACAACCATGTGCCCTTTGCAACGTCATAGGTTCCTCTGCGAAATAATTCTGCATTCAGCAGATTCAATACATCACTGTAAAAATTTACAGTCCCTTCAGCCAACGCTGTAAAGGCAGCACAGGCGAAAGCCTACGCTGGAACGAGACACATTAAATTAATTTCGCGTTCTCAGTCGTTTGGATCGTTAGTTTTGTTATTTGATATCTTTCGGTCGCGTAGACATCAAAACTCTGTCTGCATGCTGAGGCTTGGTCACTGAGGTGTTATTTCGCATTTGATTCACCTCTAATTAGCTTGGCAAGTCATTCACCTTTAAGTTACGTTATTCACACTTCATTTCCCTATGCACTGATTATCACATCTAATCACTTGCCATACCTTTACTATACAAAAAGTCTTCCCTAACCCGCCCCTCCCCCCCCACCCTCCGAAGCTTTCTCAACCTGAACCCATGTTGGACTACCTCCCAGATCGGCGCGCCTTTCAGTTCGATTCGTGTTCACGCCATGGCGGACGAAAGATTTTCTTACTCATCAGTCATACGTTGCTCTTGAAGGACGTTGAAGGACGTGCGCTTTCGTGGTTCAGTGGTTAGCGCCGCGCGCTGCGGAGCGAAGGGTCCTTCGTTCGATGCCGCGCGTCGGAAACAATTTTCTGAATTATTGGCTTTTATAAATATATAGATACATATACGGGACATGACGGTGACGCCGACGGCGAAAACTAGCCCAGAGTGTCCATATAATTGCTATCGCAATAAAATATTTTCAAGAATAGGAAAATTCATTATATTTCCTCGTCTTTCGGGCTTCCTCGCGAAAGTCAGGCCACTTCATTGGGCTTCCTTTGTGCTGATGATTTGCTTGTTAGCTCAGTAGCATCTGGCAACTCTGCTGGCTTCACATGTGAAAATTTGTTCAAGCTGCGCAGTTGCCACTGCCGCGTCGCACCACTCGTTACGAACTCTCATTGTTTCGGCGCGCAGTTAAAACGCTGCTGTGAACGGACGCCCGAAGATTTTTGGGCCCCGAACACTCACCACGATGAAGCACAGCGTTACCGTTGTCAGATGAGCCATATAGGGGGAAAAGAACTAGTCACCGTACCACCATCTGTTAGCCTTTAGGAGGTCAGGAGTGCCGCTGCTGAATGTTAGCTCTTTTATCAACGTGCCTGCGCGCCCATAAAAGCTGAACACCCCCCCCCCCCCCAGGGTTGCCGTTGGGTGGACTTGAAAAGGAGCCCGAACTCAAGCCAAAAGTAAAGTAGCATGCCATTTAATATTATCGCCAAATGTGTAGCCAAATGGAACAGAAGTGGTATTATGAGCAGATTCTTCAGTATTGATCAATAAACAATGCCATTTTAAAATAAGTAAACCCATAGAAAGCCACCGATAGGAAATTAATTAAATGAACGAATTATGATTCTTTGATTACAGATGCATAAATTTTATGTAGAAAATATGAGTTCTTGCCAGACACAAAGTTATATAGAATATTCCAGCCAGCAAGTCAGTAGGAACACTTAGGTTGAAACAGATTTTCGTTAAAGCTACAGACCAAATTCCGGTTGTAGATGAACAGGCCAGCTAAATTTTGTTGCAGATGCCTGTTTTCACAAGTTCACTCGAGGACACGCACTGTGCATCAAAATTATTTGTAAAACTTGCGCTTAGCATCACAATAGATGGCGGAAAGCTTGAGCACCGAGCTGGCCATGCGTTCGTCACCATGCACGCAGTTTCGCGACTCCGTATTTGAAGATGCACTAAGCGTTGCGTAAGGGTGCCTCGATGCGCACCAGCCTACTGGTGCGTCGAGGACGATCGTACGCATCCGCTGAAGGGAGAGAAAAGCTTAAAAATAATGTATTTAGTCTGCAAAAATGAGAAAAAATGGCTACTTAATGCGCCAAATCAGCACTTTAAAAGTAGCCAGAAAATAGCGCCATTGCGCCAACAGCAAATTTTTGTCGCCAGACGGGGTCGAAAGGTAGCCAATTTGGCGCAAGGTAGCCACCAACGGCAACCCTGCCCCCTCCCCCTTCCCCACCTTCTCGCCCCCGAACAAGCACGTATAAAGCTGTCACAATGTATCTTGTTTATACGTTTCGTGTGAAAATAAAGCTCCGGGTCCTGCTCCGTTTTCAACAGCAGGAAACACCGTAACATCACGGCGAGAGAGCCTAAAGGTAGGTCGTGTGGAACAGCGTGCGTTTCTGCATGACAATTTGTAGTCCTCCGGCAGCAGTCACTGACCGCGTTATGTGCCCGAGGACGAGCACAAAGTATTTCTTTGTTCTTTCTTTCTGTTTTCAATAAAATCGTTTGTATTCGATGTTCGATTAGTTATTCGATATTTTTGGCCCCAATTCGGCACTATTCGATTCGAATTCGATTAGAGATGAAATTTCGCTATTCGCACGCCCCTAGAATTTTCCATTCGTATCCTGGCGCCCGCACGTAAAGAGCGGGCGTGTCATTCATCGCTTAGTCCATCGGAGTCGCATACATGTGGACGCCAAATGCAAGGGTTCGTTTATAATTCCCGGCCCTTCTCCGTGGCCTCTGCGATCAGCTCCTGCCGGGATCGCCGAGGCCACCTTATCATTTATATTGTGCTATTCTTGTACACTCTTCACTATGGGGCTGAGTCCCTTCTCCCATTTATGAACCATAGAAAACACGAGGCCTCTGCGATCGGCCGGAGGCCACGGAAAACAGTACCACGTTCCCTTCCTTAAATAGAGGAGGCGCTGCCTCAACAAAAGGTACCGCCTTCCGCCCCCCTCCCTCTGATGACGTGGGTATCCTGGAGCGCGCCCACGAGACGAAGCCAGCTGAGCTATAGCGCGAGCTGCCAGGCGTTCCTGTTCTTGGTGACAAGAAGGTGCGAATAATTGCTTCCAAGAACAAAGGCGTGTGAGACTGCCGCTTGCTTCGACAAGACCATGGATGCGTCTTCGACGGAAAGCCGCAACCAACGCTGGACGAGCGACAAGGAGACGCGGCTGATCGGCCTGTACGAGCGACACAGGCTTCTGTGGGATAGCCGCCACCCGCACTACCGCGACAGGGACAGACGCGAACGCGCCATGAGCAACATTGCGCAGGGGCTGCAGGACGAATTTGACGGTGAGCCTCTCTGAATCGCTTTGCGGGATAGTTGTGGCTATAACGCACACCGTACGCGTTCATTTGACGATGTGGATGCGTTTTGAAGACGCGGACAGAGATGCGACGGGCAGGGGCGTAGCCAGAAATTTGTTTCGGGGGGGCACCTCCTTGATTTCGGGGAGGGCACCTCCTTGAAATGGCCATTTTTCGCTATGTATGCCATGGCGAAAAAAAATTTCGGGGGGGGGGGGGCACGTGCCCGGTGTGCCACCCCCTGGCTACGCCACTGGCGACGGGAATACATCGTGGACGGGACGCACACAGCGTGGTGTGGGTGCCATCTCAACGCTGCGCGTTTTCAAAGCGCATCCACATCGTCGTCATGCAGAACCAACTAGCCCAACTCCCAGCTGAGTGCGCTGTCACATTGTTGCATGCAGAAACGTGCATATATATATATATATATATATATATATATATATATATATATATATATATATATATATATATATATATATATATATATATATATATATATATATATATATCGTCTGAAATTCTTTCAAAAAGAAAGCTTTTCGCTCATGAAGATCGTATTTTGGAGTCGAGCGTCTCACGTTTACATTCGCTGCCATTAGACGCCTACTTTTAAAATATGTAGTGTTGATGAAGAATCAAGCGTATTTGGCGTTAAAGCCCCTTGATCTTGGGAAAGTAACGACACTCTCCTCCGCGCGCGCGTTTCCTCCTCGATTCTCCTCGCCCGCCGGCGGCACGCCGGGCGCGCGGCGCCATTTCTCGCCGGGGCTCCCGCGGGCGCGCCGCAGAATTCAATGGAGGCGCGTGGATTTCGGACAACTTGCGCGCCGCAGTAGTTTAGGAAATTTTGAAAAGTCGCAGCGAGACGCGTGACTAATCTGCCTCCGTTTCGCGTGCGTTCGTATTATCGCGCTTTCCGCATCGTGCCGACGCCATCCGCGTTCCAGCGTTTAAATTGACTTGTAAATGCCAAAGTGTGTTCCGCGATAGCCTGTGCCCATTGAGACGGTGTCGGTCAGTATGGAAATATATGGAACGCGATGCGCGCGTCTCCCTCCTTGCATGATTGCAAACACTCGGCACAGCGACGCTACGCAAGCAAAGCGCGAGCGCTGTAGAGTTCGACGCGACCGGCGTTCGTTTGCGCGCCCCGGCGTCCACCTGGCACAGTGCCAGGGCACGCACGGACGGACGGACGGATGCGTGGACAGACTAAAATCCCTTGGACGGACGCACGCACGGACGGACGGACAGACAGACAGATGCACGGACAGAGTACGGCCTATTTTCAACCTATTGCGCTCTATATACGCTCTATGTACGGTCGATGTAAGACATGTGTTTTGGTCCGACGGGGACCTACGACAACGGCGACAACCGACATGGTGAGAGCCTAAGAAGCTTCACTCCTAAAAAATAAACGTTGATGAGCAGGCCGCAAGAATACTTAAAATGGGGCGTTCGGCGACGCTTTGATACGAGCAATAGGATAGGCGACTTACCTCGCAAAGAACACTGTTCTTTGTCGGAACAAAGTTTTTTCGGCCGATGTTGTGCAGCCACTGCTGCTTGCGCAAGCCATCGCGCTTGCCTTGGGGTATCATAAAAAGGCATAACCGTTTGCACTGTTTTTGTTGCAGCCATAGGCGCAACAGCACGGCATAGCGCCCGCAGAAAGCGCAGAAAACTAAGCGCGCGCTACGTTCTTTACGCGTTTAGTTACGCGTAGTTACGCGTATTTACGCGGAGCCTCGGCGCAAAATGGCGCGAGCGAAAAAGAAAAACACAAGCAAGTGCAAGATCCACGCGTCTCCACGGGCAACCGCGAAGGAGACCAATGACCGTGCAGAAAAAGCGGCGGAGAACGAGAGGACGCCAAAGGGGCGAGGAGGGAGAGAGGAGGTCCGGCGCGCGGCGGCAGTACAAAGGATGGCGGTACTTTCCCAAGAGATCAAGGGGCTTTATTTGGCGTCTGCTTGCAGCGCCGCATTGCGAGAATCATTTCATAACGAGACGCCGACGGGGCGTCGAAGAAATGAAAACGCGTGAAGCGTCTCACTGCGCTGGCTGGTATACACGGGAAATCGTACTAGTCCTGTTTATTGTAACTACGCGCGTATTTAAATAACACTTTTCGTTCTTTTTTTTTCTGCATGCTGCCACGGACGAGTGGCATCATAAAGGGTCGGGACAGTGGCCGAAGGTTTTCAATTCAGTTCAGTTTATTGAGACAATACATTGACTAGGTTGAAGGTACCCAAGGCAGATTATCTCTGCCCGAATAGGATCCCTCCACTCCTATATTTGCTCAGATGTAGTGCAACATAAAAATACAGAGTTTTGTTTGTCTGTTTTTTTAGGAACCCCCAAGCAATATTCAGAGAGTAGAAAGAATATCTGAAGATGCACTTTAAAATGAAACAATACATTCAACACCAATTTACCCATAGCAATAAAATCAAAAAAGAAAAAAATATGTAAAAAACTGATACCAGGCAAATATTAGGTTAAACGACTAAGCGCAATACAGAATTCAAAGTAAAATAAGTGAAAGAAATGAGAAATGAAGTACCAAAACACCAAAACAGATATTTCTAATTGATAATATATTTAGGGCACAGTACAAGAGAGAAAGTACATTTTAAGTTTTTTTCTTTACACGGTTTTTAGTGGTACTACCTTGTTCTAAAAGTTCGCGGATACAGCTATAGTTGTGGAGTAGATTAAGTATTCGATATGACAAGGTTTGCGTTCCATAGGTTGTCTTGAATAAAGGTAGTCGATATCCGTCAAAACGCAGATAATATATATAGGGAGCATTACTTGGGTAGCAATGCTCCTTATAACTCCACATAAGCAGGGGGGGGAGGAGAAGGGCGAGAAGGGGCTGAACAAAACGTCACCTAAAGCTGCCATTCGAAAGAACGCGTTTCTCATATACCATTGTATGAATCATTTCTGAACGGAATCGGGCATCAGGATTCCAAACATATGGATACCGCTTGTTACAAATAAAGGAGGAAGAAGGGGCGGCGGGCACGAGCGACAGCCACGGGCGCTGGCTCTCCAGTTTTGTTTAACATATTCTTAAGCTCCATTCCTTCACATCAGGATATTCAATTATATGTGTATGCAGATGATATTCCTTTCTTCGCGACAAATAAAGATCTGCACGTATTATATCAGACACTACAAAATTATATGAATACGCTAGAAGCATGGCTTAAAAATATTCATATGACGTTGAATGTCAAGAAAAGCGCGCTTCTCGCGTTCTCTTTTATGCAGCCTGTCAACATCTCACTCATTTATGGTTCAGAGCTCATTCCCCAGGTAGATTCCCTTAAATATTTGGGCATCATATATAATGCAAAATTGAATTGGAAAAGCCACATAGAAGAAGTCTACTGTAAAGCAACACGTGCCATGGGATGGCTACGGAAGTTAGCAAACAGTAGAAGAGGGGTTGAGAAGGAACACACTGATAATGATTTATAAACTGTACGTGCGCCCTATCATGGAATTCGGGTGTGTGTTATTTTCTGGCAGTGCAGCTTATAAAATGAGACCCTTAGTACTGTTGGAAAGGGGAAGCTTTGCGTTTATGCCTTGGTCTCCCAAAGTTTGTTGCAAATAATGTGTTGTATATGGAAGCGCGACTACCTTCCTTGCGAAATCGATTTAAAATACTCACGGTTCAAACCTTCTTAAACATATACAATTCACCTCAAAGACGATCTTGCTATGTTTTCATTGAAAAACCGAGCTTATTCTTTGACACAAATTGGTCGCGACTACACACCCCACAAATTATATTTGTACAAGCGATGCTAGAACCACTGAATGTAAAAATTAAACATATTGGCTCAACAGGTAACCTCGCTTCAACCCTTAACATAGAATTTGAAGATATTTTCCCCCCTAATGCGAAGCAACTACTATTTCGGTATTTAAATGACCAGTTAGAAGATTACCTAGCGCACCTGACAATAAGCAATATAATTGCGACGGATGCATCAGTGTCAAAAGAAAAGGCTGGAGTTGGCATCTTCTCTTCTTCTCTTAATTGGTACTTTTCGGTTCGACTCCCAGATTATACGCCTATATTCATTGCAGAGTTATTGGCTGTTGTTCTAGCTCTACGCAAACTTCCTTCAAGCGAATCAGCAGCAGTGATCGTAACAGATTCTCTCTCAGTACGTACTGCACTATCTGCGGCAACAAATTTAACACTGATTCATACGTTTCGCCATCTAATACCGACACACTTACAAAAGATCCAACTACTGTGGGTACCAGGACACCGCGGACTATATTTAAACGAAATGGCGGACTCATTAGCCTCAATAGCCCTGAGTGGTCCCATTATCCCAGTTTTACCAGACACGGCTTACGCGACAGCATTAAGGTTCAGAAATGCCTGTTTGCAAAGTGAAATAGGCAAATTATCTTTGGATAAAGTTACAGATTTCGCACATTTAAGACATTGCTGGAATAAACAGTGGTGTGAATCTCGGCAGTTAGAAGTTTCTTTCACGAGATTACGCTGTAGAATTCCGCAACTGAATTATTACCTGAATAAAGCTGGCATCAGTGCGTCCCCGTTGTGCATATTTTGCAATGAAATCGAATCAATAGAACATTTCCTTTTATTTTGTCGCCGCTATTCTCATCAGAGAAAAAGGTACCTGCAAGCGCCACTTCAAAAGTTAGGATTAGCTGTAAATGTTCCAGTAATTTTATTATTTGGCGCTACTTCATTAGGTTACAGCCACAGGGATGTCTGCTCTGCTGTGTTAGAATACATAAAAAGAAACAAAAAAGATTACCGTGTTAGCCTATTTTTATCATTTATTATTTTGGGTGTGCAACCCGACGTTATTTCTGTCATAAAACTCCGATAGACTGAACGCTTGCTCATTAAGCATTTTCATTTATTAAACATTTCATAAAAAAAATCCAGATTGGTTTAGTTTCAGACCATTATTCTAAGCCTCCTGCCGCCCGGTTCTTGGCCCATCCCCCCTTTGTGGGTGAGCGCCATCCATACGAGGACATCATCATCATCATCATCGCTCAGTTGTTCCGTTGACCTTGGATGTAGCCAGACGTTCGGGTCCGGGTCTCCTTCTTCGTTTCTCACACTTCGTCCTGGTGCCGAAACCCACCCGGTAGTCTGGCCCTCGACTTTCGCCCATGGATCAAGTACGAATACAGCGCGGTTTCTACCGGACCGCCATCACCAAGGCAATCTCGACGCTCGACTCCCTACTGGCCGACTCGACGACCCCGGCTCACAGGCTCCAGGAGGTCATCGACATCATTGTGGCGAAAAACGCCCACCTCATCACCTTCGACAGGCAGGCTCAAGCTGCGCTACACGATGAGGAACTGGAGGCAGACTTGACCACAGCCAACGAATACGAAGATCGGGTCATCTGCGCTCAAGCAAGGGTTCGCCGCGCAACCGCGCCGCGGCCGGCAACCCCACCCGTATCCGTCGCCGTCACAACCACTCCACGCAGTGACCCTCTCGCATGCACATCGCAGCCGGCCGCGACCTTGCCTTCGCCCGGCCTTCTGACTCCTCTCGCCTCGATATTACAGCGAGTCAGGACTTCGCCGTCGACCGGCCTTTCGACTCCTCTCGCCTTGGTGTCGCAGCGGGCCAGGACTTCGCCGTGGACCGGCCCTTCGACTCCTCTCGCCTCGATGTCGCAGCGGGCTAGGACTTCGCCGTCGACCGACCTCTCGACTCCTCTCGCCGTGATGTCGCAGCGGGCCGCAACATCGCCTTCACCCGGCCCCCCGACTTCTCTCGTATCGACATCGCAGCAGGCCGTGACTTCGCTTTCGCCCGACCTCCCGACTCAAACGCCCGTATGTCGCATCGCCTTGCCCAAGCTGGGCATCCCGAGCGTGGCTTCGAAGCCACAGCACGCCGCCATTTCAACATCGACTGTAGCGTCGGTCTCGCGCATTGCGCAAGCCCAGGCTACACAGGTGGGCTCCCACGTGGCTGTCGACATCCCAAAGGCCTTCCTTCGTCGGGAGCAAAGTATGGATGCACGCCAAAACAACATGTTCGCTAAACCGCAGTTCGCCACGTGCCAGCCTATGACAACTTACCTCGACCACACCCACCCCTGTTGAAGAGCTTTGGGTACACGCCGAAAGACCTGTCGCTGTCCACGCGATCTACGGCGCTTCGGTGCAAAGACTCGTCCGGAAGTATATTGTAACAAAACAGCTAGTTGGGCGAGTTGGTGCGTATTCATATTTGAAGATAAACAGCGCACTGAAAAAACGAAGACAAGAGAAGGGATCGACACACACAGCGCTGCACTCACAACTGGGCGCACTCCCAGTTGTGAGTGCATGTTGGTTCGTGTTTTGAGGGGCGGCGAAATTTTTTTTTATAACGATCAAAAGACTGTGGACATGAGGCTTTCGCATGTCGCAATCGTTTCTGGCGCATGTAGCACGCCAAACCACAGCCTCTAAGGTTCGTTTTTAAAGACCATAGTCTTTCTTGGGATAATTCAACGCAGAAACATTGATGACATTGATTTGACTGACTGCTGGTTTGTGTGGCCAGCGATTCAGCTGCCCGGCGAAAGTTTAAGCATGTGCTCAAAGCCCGCCCATCTTGATCTGGTGAATCTGTTCATACTTATGAACATTGTCAATCAAAAAAGCAAATATTACGCATATTTGAGGCGCAATATCAATACGTACGTATTTGGCAGTGTGTGTGTTTATTTAGAAAATGCATAGATACGAAATGCTAAACACCGCAGAGTTTATTACGCTGCGCTGACCATGCGCAGCGTAACAAAAACTGACTCAGAAACAAAAAAAAATAATAACAATAATAAACTTTTCTTCTTATGCAGTGGCCGTATGAGCATGTACAGCCTTCCTTCCGCATCGCATACCGCTTAAAGCGAGCTCCAAGGTAGCTCCTTCGGCGTAGTATTAAAAGCCGATCTCAGAGGCGATGCTTTGAGTTGGGCAGGAAAGAAGAAAGCGATGGGAAGAGCCTGAAACACGTCGAACAATATATATATATATATATATATATATATATATATATATATATATATATATATATATATATATATATAGAAACTTTTTTTGTGCAGGGAAATATGCGGGGATTTTTTGGCGATGTATGCGGGGGAAAAATGCCGGAAATAGGGAGGGAATTTTCGGGCCTCGGAAAGGGAATTCTTCTGTCCAGGACGGAACATCGCGGTGTCGATCCCTTCTCTTGTCTTCGTTTTTTCAGTGCGCTGTTTATCTTCAAATATCGTCCGGAAGGTACGCCGTTGAGAGTTCGATGGCCAAGGGAAACCCCGGGTGCACCGTACACATCGACTACAAGGCCCCGGTTTCCCACGGCCTGAGCTGCAGCTTGGAAAAGCTGTCCTACTTCCCAGAACAAGAGGGCGAACGCATGTACTGCCCGTCGCGTGGCACCGTGTACCTCCAGGACATGGCCCTGAAGCAACAGCACGCCGAACCCGACTTTTCGCCCTACATGCTCCTCAAGCCAGATCCTGGCGGTAGGGTCTGGAGTTCGTCTTCCTTCAAGCCCAAGCAAGTTGACAATCAGTACTGTGAGCAGCAGCGCTGCTACGAGCCGCATTCAACCGGGTACATGCACCCCATAACTCTGTGCTACGACACCGAATACCACAAGAAGATGGCGCCTAACGCCAGAGACCTGCGCTGGATCTACAATAGCTACACCTGCACAGCTCCAGCACTACGCCATGCACATGATGCAGGAAACCGGCGGAAAGGACGACTCTCGCGAAGCGGGACACACCGTGAACGACAAGTCGTCGGGAGACTCCCGCGGCGATGTGTCCAAGGATCCAAGGACGCTGCCATAGCTCAGACTCATGCACCCGAAGACGTCAGCTCAATGTACGTTATCGTTCGAGACGTCCAGACAGACAGCGGCAATCCGCTACCGGCAAAAGTGCACGTGGACGAATCTCCGCTGCCTTCGAACATGGCCGAGATGCCCATCCTTGGCGAGAGCACTTGCCCGACGGAACCAGGATGCTCTGGCATAGTCATCCTCCTCGTGGAGCAAGGAAAGAGAATCGTCGTCGACCTGGCAGTCTTCATGCAGCTCGGATGCACCTGCGAGCCAGGCACACGCTCAGAACTACTTGACTCCCGACGGGGTCAAGCAGCGCATGATTGCGCAGCACCTGCAGAAGGTTGAGATGAAGCGCCAACAAAAGATGATGAACATGACTCCCAAAGAGTTCGCAAATTATCAGGAAAGCTCGCGAGTCTACGAAAGCAGGTCAAAATCACTCTTCCTACTACAAGCAGCGACGCAAAAAGCGCAAAAGCCACCAGTATGAGCTTCTACATCGTGTCAAGGCGACCAATAGCGCCAAGCAGGGAAGCAGGCACACCGGCTCTCAGGACGAAAAGCTAAAGATGGCTAACAGCGTGACCACGAAGTCCTCTGGACACTACGAGAATGAACCACTTTCCCCGCAAGACAAGCCGCCACCTCCCCAAGCTTCAGCGCCATGGGCAGCAGCTTCTATGGTCGCCTGGTAACACCTCCTGGCAGGCTCACTCATAGCTTACTTTCTTCGAGCCTACGCAACTTTGCCGGCCGCGGGAGTTACTCCGTCGGTCGCGGGATGCAAACTATCAGGAACCTTTGCGAATCCACGAGAACCAGCAAGTTAAGAACCAGTAACATCGACAGCAACTGACGATGCAGAATCGCCAGCAACTTCAGCAGCACCAGCAGATACAAGAGCACAGCCTAATCCAGCCACAGTCTCATCAGCAGTTCCAGCAGCCACCCGTGGAATCATCTATCTGCCGACTACGAGGACTCAAGCCAGCTCATGCCTTGGCACTTCCTGCTTCGCCGCACAAGGCTTCTCTCCCCGTTTACTCGTTTGCGTATTGCTAACCAAATCTTGGCCTCAACTTCTGCCGCTGTGCATCCGAACTTTGCCGCGAATTTGCCGGCCGCGGGAGTGTGTTACAAATAAAGGAGGAAGAAGGGGCCGCGGGCACAAGCGACAGCCACGGGCGCTGGCTCGCTGAGTTGTTCTGTTGACCTTGGATGTAGCCAGACGTTCGGGTCCGGGTCTCCTTCTTCGTTTCTCACACCGCTCTCCATATTGGCTCAAACATCGAACGCCCATTGGGAAATGTAGAGATTTTTTTCCCGTGGTTATCTTTCAACACATGGTGATCGCATCGGGTGCCTCACGAAAAAAAAAAATGCTTTAGACCAGTCTCCTCTCTACTGCTTACCCGAACAAATCGGCTTTAATCGAAATAGGCGAGTAAATAATGGGAGTATCATTTAGCAAAGTCACAAACATTTTATAATTTTCATTCCTTGTGGAGCGGCGGGCTGCTAGCGAAACGTCACCGGGCCGCATGCAGCTCGCGGGCCGCGTGTTTGAAAGCCCTGGTTCAGACGTTCTACGCTTTTAAGCACCTATTGCCTGTATAACAAGCTGCATCTACGGACGCAGCAATGTCGACGCGCCAACCTACACAGCCTTCAATGAATGAACATTAATTCAGGGACAAGAAGAGAGCGGAGTGGGTTAGTAAACTAACAGATTTGTTAAGGACATCTTCGTCGAAATCACGAACGAATGGACGTTGGGCAGGTCATTTAGCGCGTAGGCAAGATAACTCCTGGTCGTTAGGAGTAATAGACTGAATTCAGAGAGGAGGCAAGCGCGTGAGAGGGAGGCAGAAAGTTGCAGATGAGATTAAGAAGTTTGCGGGTGTAACGTGGGCGCAGCACGCACAGGGCCCGTTTGACTGGCGGAACGTGGTTTGCCGTGCAGCGGGCGTAGTCAGGCTGATGATGATTATGAATGTACATATTTAATCGCCTCTGTTTAAACGGAAGGGGGGCAATGGGTGGGCGAGAAACTACTTGAAGTAAGCCTCCTCTTACTGTTCTGCGCCGATGGCGGCGTCTATTGAGACCTTCAGCCGCGTGCCCCCCTATTTAGTTGCTCGCTTATCAGAAGCGAAGGAACGAGCAGTTCGCGTCAACCTGGCTATTCATCGCATGCAGATATGTGCCAGGGGTACGATTATCAAAATACTCAACTCGGTACGCTTCATGGTCAGCCTTTGTGCTTGCGAATTCCTACTCGTGCGAGCACAGCGCGGTCTTGCGCGCCAGAATTCGTCGTGGGCTTTAATATTAATCCTGAAATTACAACTGCGACAATCCAATTGCTCCAAAGGAGTGTATTAAGTGTCATGCACCACAATTTGTATATTACGAGACACAAAGGTGTTCAGCTTCAATAACGAACGATTTCATGAGCATCACTCTGAGCAAAAATGTTGATCGTGCCTCAGCTCTCTATTATCTCCAACGCGCACCGTCTAGAAAAGAATATTAGTGGTAGATCTTCATATTAGTGAAATGTATATAACCGTCAAATAATGTCTGCAAAACATACTGCAAAAGTCTAAGCTTGAGGAGTGGCCAGGTATTATTGCACGAAAAGTATGTTTGAGTAGAGCATAAATACTCGACCAAAGTATTTCATTAATGTGAAAGTACTCTTTATATTTTCATCGGAAACCTTAAAATGAGAAAGTATTCGCTGTTGGCTACACGAGTGAGTGAAAAAAGGATGGCGGGAGAACGCAGCTGCAGCGCCGTCGCCTTTCGCCCTGTCCGGAAAATTTGAAGCGGCACTGAGATTTTACATTTCGCGCCATCTGGGGTCCGCAGTGCTAAATTTACTTGGCCAGCGGTCACCGTCCGCGGCACTTAGATGGAAGTGCACTCCACGAGCGGCTAAGCGAGGTGTTCTTAAGAAGACCACGTGAAATATTTTGTCTCGGGGTGGCAAACTTCCCCGCGTATGTCCAGTGGTCATTTGCAACGCGGACTTGGCAACGCGGGCTTGTCAAGTTCTGTGTCAGCAGACCTGGACGAGTTTGGGTGCATGGAACCTTGCCGTTTTTACAGCAGAGATTTTATGCCCGCTGTTTGTCCGGTTCGTTGAATAGACAACAAATTATCATCGTGCCGGCGCGTCCTCGTCAAGCCAAGTTAAATATCGCTGCGCCTAGTTAAGGCAAGTTAATGGCATATTCCAAGCCAAGTTAACGTGTCTCAGCTCTTTATTATAGCATATTCAAGCATGGTCGTACCAAACAATAGAAGCATAATTAGCCCAATTCAGCCTAAATAAGCCGAGTTGAGATTCTGGTGAGCCCAGTCATTCCGAGCTCGGCAAGATGGAGCGAGCGAAGCCTAATACTAATTTGGACTGAACCTAGTTTGTGCTGGTTTGTTTATAAGCTAATTAAGCCTAGGTTGACTTGACACGCCAGCACATCGAGACTAAGCCTCGAATAAGCAAATTAGGCCAAGTACGTTAATTAGGATAATTACGTTATAATTACGACTGGGTTGCCTTGGGATGCAAGTTAATCGAGACTAGGCCTCGAAAACTCAAACTAGGACAAATAAGCTCAATAGCCTATTCAGTTAATCAAAATAATTCAGGTAATGAAGCTCCTTACTGCTGTGGTTGCCAAGTGATTCCCAATCGAACCCTATCGATACCTAGCCAATACTCGTGATTTACGATGCGATCATGTGGACACTTCGTGCTTCGGCGTGTAAGTGCACGTGGGGCCGATTAGCCAAGTGCCGACCAGCACTTGGCTAACACTAAATCAACCTTACAGCTGTCTCCTAACGCGATAGCGTTAAAGAGCTCGTTTAACAGAAATTCCTGGCGTCGGCGTCGGTGTCGGCATCGGCGTGGACGTCGTTGGATTGTGAGCGAAAAATCCACATCTTGTCCGGGACCGAAATATCGAGAAAGATGCAAATAAAATAAATAATAAACATTTCCGGCTCCGAGTGCGGATCGAACCCAGGCCGTCTGCGTGCTAAGCAGATGTTCTACCGCACATATAGCCACAATATTTGTTGAAACTGCTTTGGAAAAAAAAAACACTATATGAATGTCATGTAGTGGAAGGAACCTCCTTAACGCATCATATATTGTGTGGCAGAAGCGTAGAATCGCGCCAGGCGTCAGAAGATGTGACTGGAGCAACGAGTGGGTGTTTTGAAGGCCCACCCATTACAAAGCGCTCAGAGATATTTAATCATCATCAGCAGCAGAACAATAAACAAAGTGAACAGCTGCGTAGGTTCACATGTTGCCCTACGAACGCGTAGTAGGCCCTTCGCTGATTCGCTAAAGAAATAATTATGGCGTTGTGGGCAGTTAACAGCTATGCTTGCAATAGGCATTCAATGATACTTTCAAACGGCCAATGTTACGCGCACAGTCACTCGTTTCCTTGCGGCATGGTCGATGCATGCAGCGAGAACCGAAGCAGGCTAGCAGTTCACAAGGCGATGCGCATGAGGCCCGATTACACTATCGCAATCTATATACTCTTGAAGGCGAAGCTCAAGCGTCCTCCAATTTTTTTGTTGTTGTTGTTAACCGCACAACTAATAGTGGAAACGTTCACACTACACGATCAGGACAATTAAGGGTGACCTTTCTAGTAAGCTTGAGCTAGAACACAGCAGCCATAAGCGCTAACTCTGTTTCTCAATAAGATTGGCCAAAATATGATCATTCATCGTGTAGACTTTAATGTCGTAGCTTTAGTTCGTATTTATTATGCTGAAGTTTATACTTATGAAGCATATAGTTATAATGCTTATTAACAGCTAAAGTACCTGACTACTGAAAACTTCTCGCCTCGTGGCTCGTCCCGTACAACCTTTGGCCTGTCTTATGACACCATCGTTCCGTGACCTTCGTCGCGCTGTATTGTTTCGATGTCATGTCCATTCGCATAATTCCATGACCGCCCATGATCGTCTCGCTCACCCGTAGTAGTTGCGCTGTGGTCATTCCGTTCTTGCCACCATCGTGTGGTCATCCGTGCAAGCCGCGCGGTTCATAGTAACTTGCACCGTTGCCGTCGCGTCATCGTCGTCAAACCGTCGTCGCCACCTCGATAGCGTCGCTTCATTGCCACCATGCCCTCTTCGAGATGTTGACGCACACCACACGGCCACCGGTGTCAGTTGTAGCTAGGGGGAGGGGTGCACTTACGTCATCTCTCACTTCTGCTACACTCGCATTTTGTATGAAGATGCTTCGATGGAGCTTCGTATTTCTTCTAATGTACCCAATGCGTCAATGAGCGCCTATGCGAGGACGGAGTATTCTATGCAATAATTATAGTCACCGCAAAAAGCGATTGCGGTGACTTCTTGCGTATACTCAGACTATTTCCATCCGCTGCCGCAGTGAAAACGACACAATGTACAAGACAGACGTTGTATTCATAAAAATATACTTATTAATGATCATGATACCGCTGCTCCACTGATAATGCGCATGGCGAGGAATCGGGTGGGTGAAAAATCGGTAGCAGCAGTTAGGTGAGAAGAAGTTATTAAGCTAAGGGAAACAGAAACACGGAAAGAAAATGGGAAATGTAGTAAACAATTATCCTAGACGAACGGTCTGACCAATAAAGAAGTATGCACAAGGTGTCCTTTTCACTGCACGTTCTATTTTTCACCAACGAGCATACGTTTCTGGTCGCCAGCGCCTTGCAACCATCGCATATATCATGGTCGTATTACTCAAGAATCAAAAAAGGAGGTCGCACAGTGTTGCAAACTTCTATTAATGAATTGGGCCAAAGCAATGGACCATGCTATCTCCGCTGTGCAAGTACGCATATTTGTGACATTTTTCCTCGATACCTGAGTGTAGAAAAGTTATGTGCACTTGCTCTAAAACGCTAATGGCAGCGGTATGTGTTGGTATGGGTTTAAAATTGTGTGTAATATAATGTGTGGAAGTATATGCTACCGAAATATACTTAGTACTTGTCAGTAACTGTGTCAGCAACGCAGCTGTGCTTGATGACGACAATCTGCTGAGCTTGGTAAAATCACGTCGTCTCGAATAGACCTTTTTTAAGCACACGAGCGCCCCCAACGGGCGCACAAGCGCTCATGGGAAAAGTGTGTACGCCGCAGCAGCCGCCGCTACGAGCGCGCGGGCCTCACGCCTTAGCTTCCTGCTTGCGCCATGCCAATGCGCTTCTCAGATAAAGTGTATTTGGCAAGGTGCAACTTATTGCAGCCTAATTCAAACAGGAGCAGCTGCGACGGCTTCTCTTCTTCTCTGCGATTTCCATCTGTCCCACTGTTGCATCAGCTGGGCGGCTCAGAAGCGTCACCTTTTATTATTATTATTTCTTGGCACCAGTACGCCTTACGGCATAAATGAAATTTAAAAAAAAAGATATAACTCGGTTGCCTATGAAGTGCAGGAGCGGTCTATAATTCGCGCATGCGTTTGGAACCAACGTCCATCGAGCTGTCGACGAGTACAATGTGGGGCTCTGATATTAAAGAGTATACGCTTGAAAGTATAGTCAGAGTTTAGTAAAATCAGATCAATTCGCTGCAGACAACGACAAGCGCCAGCAACATTCGTTGGCACCATAACTACTACTTGGAATAAAACTCAGAGCGCAGAAAGAAAGAAGCAGGGCAAGGAAAGCAATAGACCCACCACAAGCGCTCACTCACGAGAGAGAGTATATTGCACGCGTGAAAAAACATATATAAATATGGAGGTGCATCGCGCATGTCACAGAGACACACAGAAAAGTGAAACAACCAAGGAGCGTGTCAACAGTCGATTAATAAAGTTTAATTTCTTGTCTTGCAACGATAGAGAAGGTTGATTTACACAAAGTGCTGCGTTCTTTATGGTGTGATAGGTCGCCGAGATTGCTCGCGTGGTCTGATTAGGATGACGATACAAAATTCTTTCGAAGACTGTATTAGATTTGCATCACTGACAACGCGAGGCGAGATGAAAAAGCGGCTCCAATCAATGAATTTCGATGCGCTCTGAGGCACGTGTTAATACATTGACCAGTACACCTGGCCGATGTACACGTGAGCACATGAAACAGGAATTCGGTTAACAACTCCTACACAAAAATTGAAAAAAAAAAGAAAGAATTTGGAAGCATCTGGCTGCATTTTTCTTTGCCCACTGCAGACCCCTGCGACATTTTGTGCACTAAAGAGCAAGTGCGACTAAGTGTATTTGTTACGGAAAACACAACCCCCCTCCCCACATCGCTTCCCTGCATATTTGAGGCCGTGCGGCTTCTTCTGAATACATGGAATAACTGCAATAATTCAAGTTTCTTTATTATTCACGGGTAGAGGACGTCCTCACTTATCTTTCTTTGCAATGCGAATGAGCCTTTGGCAAACCGATGCGATGATACACAGGATACACCGCTTCCTTGAAGTGATCAATTTGCAGCTGGAAAATATACTGCTCAGCTCATGTGCACAAAGCTTTTATCGACTGGCCCGCGCACGTAAGCATGACCTCACATTTCCTCGTTAAACAATATTCGAATGCGCCGACGCGAAATGAAACACCGGTTTCGACGAACACTACCTGCAAACATGCTTCGCGGTGAAACTTAAAAAAAAAAAGCATGTACCAAGAAACAGCCAATTGTTAGAGCAAGGCACTGGACAAGTGAATTTTAGACCCACTCCTTCTTCAATAAACACATATAAAATGTGTTAACTTCTTTGCACAGCGCGTGACTTGCCAATTCAAATCAAGTAATAATCTGTATACACTTCTGTGTTCCACTTCACATAGCTCACGATAGTACGTTTTGACTACATGTATCGGCAAACGATAACTTGAATGCCGCTTAACTGTTCCATCCGACATACATCCACTCGTAAATACCTACGCTGACTGACCAGTTATTCCTTTCACATTTCATCATTTCATGCGTAGAGATACATACAGGAGCGTTCGGACATGGGTAGTGTTTAGGATTTAATAACAGTCAATAAGCGGCGACGTATTCATTTTATTTCGTTCTCCCACGGCGCAAAAAGCAGCGAGCGACGGCACAGCTGGCCAGCCGGCTCGCTCGGCGTACACACTTTTCCCATAGTGCTCCGCGCGCCCGCGGGGGCGTTCTGGGATTTCTTGAAAAAGGCCTATTGCCTCATCACATTTCTCTAATTAGCCAGCTAGATGATTCGGAGTGGTTTACCTGCATGTGGCGGTCACTTAACTCAGCGCTCCTTTTCTTCAATCCAGCATTCTCTTTTTTCTTATCCCAGTGGTAAGCGTGAAAAACAAGATCAAGTGGCTGCGCGACTACTTCGTCAAGGAGCTCAAGAGGGAGCTAGGCGTGACGGTGAAGAAATCCTCGTACCAGATGCCCCCCTGCCGAGGCTACGTGTCCCGCTGGGAGCACTTCCACAAGTGGGACTTCCTGAGGGGCATCTTCAGTGCAGACTTGTGCTCGCCTTCAACCGCCAACGGTTCACATTCTGTAAGTGCGCTACGACGCGTTTAAGTATACAGCTGCTTACAGCAGTCGACAGTCGGGTCCTGCTTTTGTGAATTGACAGAAGCATGTCGAATAATTTTCTTCAAAATGCCTTGAAGGCCCATTGAAGGGCATTGAGTAAGCGGGGCGTCAGTAATTACGAGAGAAAAAAATAATACGGACAAAAAGCAAAAAGCAAAAAAGAAAATAAAAAAAGAGTCAGAAAACAAAGATTACGAAAAGCGAGGTATACAATACTAACACCTAACGAAATCAGGTCATCACGGAAGGTTTGACGATTAAAGATGGATACAATGTGATCCGGAAGACCGTTCCAATGTGCAATAGCTATAGGTACTGGTGATAAGTTAAACGCCTGCCTGTGATCATGAATGCGCATGAAACTACGTGAGTTGTGAATGCCTCGATATGTGCGCACAGGATCATGAAGTGCCAAACAGAGAGAGAGAGAGAAATGTTAAAGGCAGGGAGCTTAACCTGAAGAGAAATATATTACTACAAACGTACCTGTGAAACAAACATCAAAGAGAAATGACGCGGCGTTCTTCCAGTGACTGAAGTTCAAGGCCTTATTTTATTAGGGTAATGCTTGAATTATAGTCGTAGTTGCCCGAGATGAATCTCCCTGCCTTATTTTGAACGCTTTCCAACATATGGACTAGATAATTTTGATATGGTGACCATGTGGATGATGCATACTCTAGTTGTGTTCGGACGTAAGTAATATATGCTAA
>JALIZH010029180.1:0-17380 GCA_030522465.1 Rhipicephalus appendiculatus | reverse complement strand
AGCGTTCCTTGTACTTGAAGCCAAGCTGCTTCAGCATCCTCTGCATCGTCGTTGTGGACATGGTCGGTAGCGTCTCGTCCTCTTCGAAACGCTCCACCACATTGGCGAGTTGGAATTTCAACTCCCTCAAAAAAAAAAAAGAAAAAAAAATGTACACCACCCATAGAAAGACGCTCAGGTCAAAATCGTCCACATTCTTCGCCGATCACGGCTTTTCCAATAAGAATGCTTGTTCGGTGGTAGGACTCTGCCCGCGTTCTCCGCCATCGCTTTCCACCGATAGAGCGTTCGCTCGCTCACCTGAGTAGATTTTTCCATCTTCTTGGTGAGTGAATCCACGCTTGCAGTCTCCCCGCACTCGACTCGAAGCGCCAGCGTATAAAGCTATCTGCTTCGCCAGCTTGCGAAAGTCGCGCACACTCGATGCTCACCGGCGGCAGTTTGCGGGACGCGTTCAAGACACATTACCAACTCGGGCAACGCCTTCTTGCCGAAAATGAGAAAGCGCGAACGTGTGGTAATCGTATTACACAGTCCGCTTCGAGTCGCTACAGCTACGGTACCGTACTGCAGCTTTAATGTAGCTAGAAATATGGCCATAATCCGGCTATCACATTTTTATTCGCTGAAATTTTCTGTCAACGACACGTACATCGATTTGGATCTACCAGATGGCGCAACACGCTTCACGTTCGTTACGTACGCGGGCATAACCATGTACTAAAAAGCCCTATCACGGCACGCGACGCCACGTAACGCAAGGCGCTTGCGTGGTGCGTACGTAGCACCATTTCGCAGTACTGAAACTCTCTAATCACATGGTTCCAGTCTTAGTAATCGGAAGTGACGTATATTGTCAGCATAATGTTCGATGAAATATTTCTGTGAAACCATTAGTTTTATGAAGCAGAAGTAGCTTGATGTGGGCGAGTTGGTGTAACATACTGGAAGAAATAACGTTGCGCAAATAACACGAGGACGAGAAAGGAACACTTACAACAGACTGGCGCAAACTAACAACTGAAGTTTATTTCAGGAAACACTAATACTTATACATATACTGCCGTCCAATGCTTAATCGGACAAGATTCTTGGGACGATCCGGCGATAGATTAGAGAGGGAGATCTTCGAGGCGTTTTACATATCGCGCGCAGGGGACAATTGCATTAGTTGCGCGTCAGTAGCACTCCAAGAAAAAGAAATCACCTTCATGTCGCGATAGAGCTTGAGCACGTGTTGATGATGACATTTGATTGTTACATGTATAAGTATTAGTGTTTCCTGAAATAAACTTCAGTTGTTAGTTTGCGCCAGTCTGTTGTAAGTGTTCCTTTCTCGTCCTCGTGTTATTTGCGCAACGTTATTTCTTCCAGCATTAGTTTTATGATTGTAAGATGTGGTGGTGTGGTGAAAGACCTTGCATTCCTCTAGAATTGCTTGACGACGTCCGACAGAAATACACCTCCTGCGGTCGATGCGCGGCTCACGTAGGGCGCCGTGCTGTAGAATGACGTGGTGTGAAGTGAGAGGCAACATTGCTAGCCGATGCAGATGAAAATGGTGAAGTCTCTGCTTAGCGTGTGATCGATGGCAACATTTATCTATCGGTTGGTAGCAGGAGTGATGGAAAGAAGTCCATACAAATAAACGCCGGCGTAGTCCGAGGAACAAAGAGGGCAAGTCAGTGGTTGTTACGGAGCAGGGAAATGGCAAGGAGGATTCGTGCGGCGCTGCGCGACGCAACAAATGTAGCGGTGGAAGAAGCGGTACATTCTGCATTGATATTAGCAGAGCTGGAGGAAAGTGCAAGTCTTCAATCCTTGGGCATGTGCACACTGTGAGTCAGCGTTGAAGGGGACGCATATGTCTTAACGCAGATAGCGTGGAATAAGAGCCATTTGCGTCCATCACAGACGTAGTTGCGATGCTAGAGCAACTGTCGCGAAGAATGAAATGACGTGTTTGATGGCTTATTTCTCTAGCGACGGTAGGTGACGTTGCTTCATGCAACAAGTCCATAAGGGAAGCAATGCAAGGGTATTTGCGCCGCTGCACAGGCATGTCGGTGACGGCGAGTGGGAACGCGTCGTAGATGAACAAGAAGACCGCAGCTAGAATGTGTATTTATCGGCGGATGCAGGGGAGAGGGGGGTTACGGGGTATGTTCGTGCGTGCTTTGGTAGGTGCATGGCTGGCATAAGCAACAACTAACTCGTCAAATCCGCGTTTACGCCGGGCAAGCACAGCGCCGAAGACAACACCGCTAGTGTGCTTGTGAATTTCATTTGGGGTGATCTCAGCTTTTCTGTCATAATAAACTTCTCTCGCTCTCTCTCTCTCTCTCATATGGGGCGAGCAAATCAAAATGTCAGCAAGATTCGAGGCGACGTAAGAATACATCGGAGTTTTCTGGATGCATCGCTACATGTGACTTCGCTCAAAGGTCGCAGCCGCTGCGGTGGTCAGTCAAAGGCGCTATAATCGTGCGGAAACTGTGAATGAAACGTCTAAAATAAAATCAAAGGCATAGAAAGCTGCGAAGGTATTTTATTGTCAGTTTAGGAAACGCAGCAACAGAACGAAGTGTCGCAGGATCCGGAAGGACGACATCTCGGAAGAAGACGGCCCAGAATAAGCAGCTTTCGTACGCCAAAGGAACACTTCTTTAAGTTTATCTGAAGGCCATTAGAGCTGAGGCTAGTGCCGACAGCTTCGACCTGTTGTTGATGGGTCGCAAAACCGTCTGAAAAGATGAGAGTGCCATCGAGATTCGTCTGTCACTTGAAGCCGCGAAGGATGCCGATCATGCGTTCAAATGTTGCAGGCGCGCAGCACGGCCCGAATCGCGTCCCAATAAATTCATATAAGCCATCTCATCCAACGAAGGCTGGTTAGCGGTGGTCAAGTTCAGCCATCGGGACTACCAGTAGCCGAAGCGCAGGTCCAACGAATAGAGCAAAAAAAAAAAAAAAAGCTATGCTCCTTGCCAGCAGTCGCGGCGTCGTCTATTAGTGGCTAGGGATAGATGTCCTTACGTGTGATCTTGTTCAGTAGGCCGTAGTCTACGCGAAAGCTAGGTAATTGAGCCGTCCTTTTTTTTTTTTTTTTTACAATATGGTCCCGTGAGGCCGATTAGCGGTTCGAGGTCTGTATGCGACCGTGTTGAGCATGTCACTTGTGCGATGTTGCGACGCACTGTGGCTGGCACGCGTTATGCGCACTCAGGATAAGGAGCGTGGAGATCAGTGTCGAATAAATGCATCGTGCTCGACTTAATTATGGGCTTCAATACATGAAAGGATGTTTCGTTAAGAATATAATTTGAATGGCAATGCCTTTATCCGTAATGTTCGGGAATTAATATCTCGAAACCGGTGGCATCATAGGAATTCGTTCCAGGTCGCCTTCCGAACTCCACGGCTAAACTTTGCGAATTGGAATGAGGGCGATAATTGGATTAGTTAAGATCAAAATGACTAAATTTTCGTTAGTCAGTGGACTATGCCTTTCAATTTTTTTTTTGTATAGTTATTTCCGCGTCTTCTCGTAGACCAGCTGACGAGCTAGAACTGTTCAATATCCAACAGCCAACCTTTAAATATTTTGGAAAGTGTTCGCTGAAACATCGGTATTCTTCTTATTGTTGTAGATATGTACCCTACTTCCCTCTAGAATGCCTAAGCGCTTGAGTGCATTTGAGAGAATTAAATAAAAATATAAAACCTAAGCACGTGTTACACGCACTGGAAACGCTAAGGCGAAAACCTGATTGACTTCTTGACACAGTTGTTGTCGCTGTAACGCCGTCACGATACGTTTATATATATATATATATATATATATATATATATATATATATAAATGAAAGATCTGCGACGTACCAATTGTGCAATCGAACTTTCGCATTCACGCTTGACAAGTGTGTGATCATACTCATCATCACCAGCAACATGACTACTCTAATTGTAGGGTACATGCCACTCCCATGTTTCTACAATCAACCCGGTCCTGTGCTGGCTGCGCCCACGTTAACCCCGGAAGCTTCTGAATCTCACGTGCACATTTAACTTCATGCCTGCCATTCGCGCGCTTGCCTTCTGTTAGAATACACGCTGTTACTTTTAATTACCACCAGTTATCTTGCCTTCTAGCTGCGTTCCCTGCCCATTTCTTCTTAATTTTGACTACGATATACTGAACCGCTATCTATTCTCTCGCCCACTCGGATCTCTTCTTGTCCGTTATAAGGTTACACCTATCATATATATGTATATATATATATATATATATATATATATATATATATATATATATATATATATATATATATATATATATATATATATATATATATATATATATATTTCAATTAGGGGTATGCGAATATTCGAGTTTCGAATTCGGATCGAATAATACCTAATCTAATATTTCGATTCGACTTTCGAATAGCTAGTATTCAACAGGACGAAAAGCTAAGACGCGTCAAAGGCCAATAGTGCTATTTCATTAGGGTGAGATGGCAAAAACTAACGCTAACGTCGCTAAAATTCGTTAAACTTTCGCCTTTCGTTAAAACTTTCATCGATATGCTGGTTCAAAAGCGAGCGCATGTTAATTTTAAACAAGATTATGTAATTTCCACGCGTCATGGCTCCACCAAAGAAGGCCAGGGGACATTCTGGAAGACTTGAACTGCTGGCATCAAAACGTAAACAGCACACTGCGCTGTTATTAGCGTAAAAAAATAAACATCACAGTGAACACCTTATAGTCAAAAGGTTCAAGAATACTTCAATGAGCACCTGAATCCAACAAAGGATGGTCATTTGAAATACTGGAGAAAGCATGGAGCTGCAATTTATCAAGGTATCACCATACTCGCTCTGCGATACCTTCCCATCTCTTCTACTGAGGTGCCCGGTGAGTGCATGTTTTCAACTGCAGGAAACACCCCAACATCATGGCGAGAGAGCCTGAAGCCTGGTCATGTGGAACACCCTATGTTTCTGCATGACAATTTGTAGTCTTTCTGTAGCAGCCACTCACAGCGTTATGTGCTCGAGGATATAAGCAGATTTTATTTTTGTTCTTTGTTTCAATTTGAAATAAAATCTTGCGAATACGATATTCAATTCGACATTCGACATTTTTCGATTCGAGATGAAATTCGAATTCGATTCGAGATGAAATTTCACTATTCGCACACCCCTAATTTCATTGGCTCGCTGCGTCGTCCTCAATTTAAGTTCAACGCTCTTCGCCTTTTTCGTAAACCTCCAGGTTTCTTCCCTTATAAGTAAGTACCGCTAAAATTAAGCTGTCATATATTTTTCTCTTGAGAGATAGCGGTAAACAACCATTCATTATCTCTTAATACGTGCCAAATACACACTACAACATTCTTTTACTTCTGGTTACTCCCTTCTCATGGTTCGTATTTGCGGTCCCTACATTCCTTAAATAGACGTATTCCTTTACCACTTCCAGTGTTTCGATGAGCAACGCAAACCGCTCTTCTCTTCCGACACTGCTCAACATTGCTTTAGTTTTCTCCATATTAATTTTCTGACCCACCGCTCTCCTTTCCCTGTCCAATTCCGTAATTGTGATTTGCAATAGTTTCCCCGAGTTACCCAGCATGGCAATGCCAGAAGCGAATCGCACGTTACTAAGGTACTCGTCATTAACTGCTATCGCATGCTGTTCGCAAGCAACGCTCTGAAAACCTCCTGTAAACACGCGGTGAACAGCATTGGAGAGATGGTAGCTCCTTGCCTTAAACTTAATAGAATTTTATTCCGTGTATTTTTTTTCTTTTTTTTCATGGGGAACTATGGTGGTTGTGGAGACACTGTAGATATGCCGCCGTGATGGTATAGCGGCGATGGAGGTCGGCCGGTGACCTGAAAGGCGCAGGTTCAATCCCGGCCGCGGTGGTCGCATTTCGATGGAACCACGCATAACGAGTGGCAAATTTTACCTCTTATCAATCGGGACTTCTGCACGGAGAACGCTACACCAACACACGGCTTCATGCATCAAAACAGCAGATGTTCTCTGACAAAGCGCCAAAAGCACGTAGCTGGCTTAGCTTGGTAGATTAAAACTGATATCTACCGTCAAATATAGCGGCGTCTCAGGATCTGGCAACGATCGTTTCGATCCATCATGGCGGAACCCATGCGGTTACAGGTTTTATTGCAAGGGCTCTATGAGGAGCTTTTCCTCTAGAGTCAGTATATCAACTCTATGGTCTGCACCGTACAAGCGCTCTTCAATTAAAAAAGTACCGGGCACCATATCCGAAGTCTCGGCAAATCTCTTTTCTTGCGTGATCTTGACGCAAAAGGTCACGTGTTGCGCCGACACCGATGGCTTTAGAATGGGCCGGCTCGCGAAGGCTGGCTGCGTGACGTAATGTCCTCTCCTTTCTTTTTCTTTCCTCCATGAGTTCCCTCATCAGATTCGGTCATGTAGCGTCGACGCGTTGACGCATAGGAGGCGCACGGGGAGGGTGGTGCCCTCCCTCGCGCCCCGCTGGAGTCAGCCCTATGTTTGCGAAAGGTTTTAGCGATTTTAAGTTAATCAATGCGATTATTCTTTGGATATTTCCGTTAAATCTATTATTTCAGACCATGTTCATTCATTTTAACCCGTGCTTAAGCACTGCTAGCCTTGGTATGGCCTGTAGTGAGCGCTTTACTGTGAGCGTGATCACGTCACATGAGATGTATGGATGGACGACAAGCCGGGTCCCGTGAAGTGGTGCTCTGTACTTTAAAGCAGGCGATGGCTGGCGATATTTTCAACTAGCGCTGCTCAGCGCCTTCCCAGTCCCATTGGTCATTCTAACAAATACATGCGGGAAAGTCCCATTCCGTTAGAAAAAGGCCAACTTCTTGCAGAAAAATCCAACTTCTTGGGACGTATGAGCTGCCCAATGTTCTATAATTTAGAGACCTATTCGGTGCAGTCGTACATTTTCCCATGCATTAATTTTAGAGCTTTCTTGTGTTTCAAAGTAGCTCTATATAACAAATAACTGAATTTAGCCGAGTTCTTTTTAGTTGGGTTTCACTGTATATTTTATTAGTGTTAGTTCAAACAATCAGCCCATTTCGCTAATCCGGCTTGGTATTTCTGTATGACATTCTGCCACCGGAAAAGACCACACGCAGAAGAGAGACGCGAACACGACAACATGGGCGCCATATTCGGGATCTATTTTACTCGATTCCCCATATGATCTTTTTGCAGCTGTGAGGGCGTGTATTGAAGAAAACGACACCATTCCCTTTCAGAATACAGCTGGCGTCACAGTGGATCATTTTTTAATGCTTTTAGAATTTTACCTCAGGAGCACTTTTATTCTGTTTGACAAAGGGTTGTACCTGCAAGGACGCGGCATCTGCATCGGCTCATGTATAGCGGCCGTCCTGTTTAATATTTTCCGAGCTAGTTTTGATCGCCAGCTTGACGATTCTCTTAAACTACATGACGGTCTTTATATTTTAAAGGTTTTTAGATATGTGGATGACTTCTTAATCATTTTTAAGCGACTTGGCTCAGCGGAGTGTTACGGCGATGTTTTAAACATGTTAAGACTGCATAGAAAAGGTCTTGATTTCACCCTTGAATTACCCGTTCGGAACTCGTTGCAGCTTTTTGGACTAATGTTTAACTTTCCATGACAGTCATGTTTGCTGACAGTATTCGCCACGTGCGAGTAAGGGGCTGGTTCCGTGCGATTCAGCTGCTTCTAAGTTGATAAAGCGGCGTGTTGCTCTGCTCTGCCTGGATTGTGCGCTACAGAAATCGTGCATTCACATGATGCAGGTTGCCTTAGACAGACCAATTAGGCGCCTTATAATGGCAGGCTTCCCTAGCTCGTTTCTTACGTCAGTGGTGGAAACTTTCCTGCAAAAATTTAAAGGCAGCTAGAAACCGGCGGTAGCAAGCACGGCTACTAGCTACGTAAGACCTACAGTGGTTCCTTATCTTCAAAGGTGACCCACAACCTCAAAAAGGTGGCAGGCAGGTATGATGTCCCTCTTGTTTTTTCTGCCCCTGTGAAGCTGCCTCACCTCTGCCCTCGCACCACTGCTGAGGGATCCGCAGGCTGCGGTGTGACACATGCTTCGGCCTGCACGAAATGTGAGACAGGAGTTGTCTGCCAGACCCCCCTGACGTACGGCAGGTATTACGTTGGGCAGACTCACCGCTGTATGAACATACGAGCCATGGAACACGCCCGAAATCTAAAGAAAGAAACTGAACTTGCGCATCTTCCTGCGCACTGCAAGGTCTGCAAATGCGAAACACGATTTCATGAGGTGCGATCCTGGGTAGAGCACGTGAGTTACTATAGAAGCCTTTTATATCAGTAAGTTAGGTGATGAACGTATAAATGACACGTCCATACAGCTGCGGTCGTCTGAAATTAGATTGTTTGAGAGGTGGGTAGATAAGGCAGTGTTGTTGGCTATTCTGCACATGTGTGGGTCACATGTATACTGGCACACATGCTCCTATCTATGTTTAATGTTTCCGGCGTATCGCACGTGTAGATACTACCTTGCCCAATCCGGGCCAGAATGTCTGAGAGCATGCTTGATAGTTTTCGGTTCATCTGTTCGGCTTGAGCACGCAAACGCGAACAGCCGAGTTTATTCTGGAACAAACTCGGCCACCAGCGATAACGCTCAAATGTTCGACGCCGTGTGTATAAATGCCGACGCACGTCACCGCGGATCAGTTTATTGACGGCCGACGCTCTCTTCGCCCGCCGATATGAGTGTACAGCGCGCATTGCTGGCTTTACTCTGAGTCTCCATTTCCCGGCCACAAGTTCGGCCAAATAAACAGTTTCATTTTGGACACGCCGTCTCTGCCTTCGTCAACGTCACAACCACGTAACAATATATCCCTCTGTTTCATGCTTGAAATAAATCAGTTGGAAGTGCTGCCCATGTCGTCGTGTTCGTGTCTCTCTTCTGTGTGTGGTCAGGGGCGGCGTCAGGATTTTTTTAGTGGGGGGGTGGGGGGCACCGACGACAGGCGAGTTTCTTCAGTGGGGTAGGGAGGCGGGGAACACACGCGTTGTGTTTTGACTATGTTTGCGCTTGGGGGGGGGGGGGGAGGCAAAGGAGGGCAGGCGATAATTTGGGGGGGGGGGGGGCTCCAGCCCCCCGTGCCCCGCTGGCGCCACCCCTGTGTTTGTTTTTTTTCTATCGGCAGTATGTCATACAGTAAGCAATACCAACTAGCTATTGCCTGTGTTTGTGTGTCTTCTTCTTGTGTCCCCGTTCATTCAGCGCTATTTTTCTCGTCTTTAGGCCAAGAAGTAGTTCTCCTCAAGGCTTGGTATTCAGCAGCTTTCACTTATTATTTCACTTATCATTTCACTTAACTATTACGTTGCTGGTAATATTAATCAGACGTAAGTGCAAAACGCTTAGTATATTAAAGTTAAACAGAACAGATCTGTCAGCCAGACTGCAACCCTCTGCACATGAAAAGAGATACTTTTTGAAGAAAGACGGCAGCTGTGTACATGAAAGCAGCATCAATCAACGAACAAGCACAGTGGCCACTCACGCAGGGTCTCTTCGAATAAAATTACACCATCTCCCACTAAAGGGAACCATGTGTAGATGTGAAGCAGCGGGCGCTAACGCTTACACTGGCGGCGGCGTTGACGCTGGCGCTCATCGCGGCGTTGCGCAGGAGAGAAACCTGGGGAGACGCAAAGCACGCAGTGATGGACCGGTGTTTCCTACTGGAACATGCCAATCGCTGCTAATGGGCAATGAGAGACAGAGGACTCCCATTGGACACAGAGACCCGCAGTCCACTTTTAGTTAACGCGCACGCTGCGAATTTTTATTGTTCAACTACGCACAGGAAAAATCTCCCACCGGCACTACCTTGCAGGTCTACCTTGCGGCACTACCTTGCTGCACTACGGCACTACCTTGCAGGCACTGGATCTTGACCTTGCAGGTCCAGATCCAGTGCCTATATATACAGCGTGGCCAGTGAACGGTTGTGCAGCGCGAGCAGTCGGTTTTTTAAATCAAGAAACTCGCTAGCAGACGCTGCCTGCATCGGCGTTGCGAGGCGAGAGAGGGGGGGAGCGTAGGAGAGAAGAGGGAGGGGACGCGCATGCGCAATGGGGATGTAAACACCGCGGGAGGGATGCCTAGAGGAGAGAGAGGGGGAGCGTAGAAGCGGAGGGAGGGGGGGGACGCGCATGCGCAGTGGGGGTGTGGTCGCCGCGGGCAGGGCTGCCTAGAGGAGAAAGAGGGGGGAGCGTACGAGAGGAGGTGTGTGGAGAGGGTCTGCGCATGCGCAGTAAGGGTGGTCAGGCCGCACACCACCACCGGATTGTACTCCACCATAACCTGCTTAAACAATGTGCTTGATTGGGCTGGTTGGTGCTGCATGGTAGACGAAGAATTAAAAACAGCGCTAAACACGGGACGAGAAGAGGACACATACACGGCGCTGAACTAACAACCAATGTTTTATTGCAAAATAGGTGCAATATATAGGACACAGGTGACTGCGCAGAACCAAGAACATGAGCCATAGTGCACATACATGTGATAAGGCCAACCGGTGAACATAATCAGGAACCTATCATAATCAAGAACCTGTCATATCAGTGGACCCCAGATATATAATTTCACAGGCATGAAGCGAAATTGAGGGTACGCTGACACAGGAAACATCGTGCTGATCGATGTGAAAGGCTTCGCTAATCTCGCGTACGCGCTGCTCGTTATAGCGCCCCATGACCACACACTTATCAAGAATCGGCTGACAACCACAATTTCTACAGTGATCAGCCAGGTGGCTGGGGACAGAGCCTTTCAGAGAGTAAGCGTGCTCCCTCAACCGATCATTAATGCATCGGCCTGTTTGGCCGATGTAACAGCGCCCACAAGTGAACGCTATCTTATATACGACCGCTGATACGCGCTATGTTGATTGTGTATCAGCCACTAAAGGGAACCATGTGTGGATGCGAAGCAGCGGGAGATAATCAGCTTGAGCGGGAGGAACGTCGCCGCTCTCATTTCACGGCAGCGGTCCGGCCGCTCATTGCGGCGCTGCACAGGAGAGAGAATGAGGCGCACGCGCTCCGACATTTTCATACCGCGGAACTACCGTGGCGCCACCAGCGGAGTATGCAGCTGTCACACCACCTGTCGTGCGCGCCGCTCCTTAGAGGATTTCTAGAGGACAGGACGGGGGGGGACCGTAGGAGAGGAGAGAGAGGGGGGAGGGGGACGCGCATGTGCTGTGGGGGGTGTGGGACGCGGGCGCCGCACCGTACAGTAGATGATTCCTAGAGGAGAGAGTGGGGTTGAGCGTAGGAGAGGATAGAGTAGGGGACGCGCATGCGCTGTAGGGTGTGTGGGACGCTCCGTAGGGTAGTGGATTCGTAGAGGAGAGAAAGGGGGAGGGGACGCGCATGCGCTGTGGGACGCGGGAAGGAGGGACGGACTAAGCCCCCTCCAAACACATGCAAGCAAGATCAAGGAATGGGGTCCACCTGGGCGACAGACACCACCTGCCTAGGCATTGCTAAGCAGCCTCTCTGTGCTCTCGGCCATGATTCTGATGACTGTGATAGTGGTTGACGGCCTTCATATTACTACAGTGTTGTGGTGGTGTGGGACGTGGGAAGGAGGGACGGACTAAGCCCCCTCCAAACACATGCAAGCAAGCTCAAGGAATGGGGTCAACATGGGCCACATACACCACCTGCCTAGGCATTGCTAAGCAGCCTCTCTGTGCTTTCGGCCATGACTCTGATGACTGTGATAGTGGTTTACGTCCTTCATATTACTACAGTGTTCTGGTTCGCATAATGGGTGCTTCCCTACTTCATGAAAGTGGCCGGACGCGGGACGGGGGGACGCGGGAGGGACGGACAGAGCCCCGAGCTTAAGATGCTTCGCATTTACAAAAATTCGCCATCTCCCGCTAAAGGGAAGCATGTGTGGATGCGAAGCAGCGGAGAGATGGATAGCTTGAGCGGGAATATTATTGAAAGGATAAATGAGAATGTATAAGAGAAGACGGAGAATGTGGTGGTTGTGTGTTTAGTTAGGGAACGTGTGCGATTCCTTGCGTCGGTGCACGGGGCGCTTTGAAGACGACGGCCTTGTGATCGGTGAAGTGTAGCTTCAGGGGTTGCTTTTGAAGAGTTTTCATTGTGAAGTTTGCGAAGATGAGGTCTATGCACGTTCCCCTTACGGTTGTCGGTTGTCGTCGGAAATGCGTCGCAACGAGTATACGTCTATCATGTGGTGGACGAGCCAGTCGTTTGTGGTTATATCCACGTTGAAGTCACCCGCAAGCCCGAAGGGCGTGTGGCTTTATGTACTGTGCCATTGCCTTCTCTAGGTAACGTTCGACGTTCTCTCTAGAGCAGAGAATGGGGGGTGAGGGTAGGAGAGGATAGTGGAGGGTACGCGCATGTGCTGTAGGGGGGTGTGGGACGCGGGGGGCCGCTCCGTAGAGTAAAGGATTCCTAGAGGAGAGAAAGGGGGTGAGCGTAGGGGAGGGGACGCGCATGCGCTGTGGTGGTGTGGGACGCGAGAAGGAGGGACGGACTAAGCCCCCCTCCAAACACATGCATGCAAGATCAAGGAATGCGGTCAACCTGGGCGACCGACACCACCTGCCTAGCCATTGCTAAGCAGCCTCTCTCTGCTCTCGGCCATGACTCTGATGACTGTAGTAGTGGTTGACGGCCTTCATATTACTAGAGTGTTCTGGTTCGCATAATTGGTGCTTCCCTACTTCATGAAGGTGGCCGGACGCGGGACGCGGGACGGGGGGACGCGGGACCCGGGAGGGACGGACAGAGCCCCGAACATAAGATGTTTCGCATCTAAAATTCGCATTCTCCCGCTAAAAGGAAGCATGTGTGGATGCGAAGCAGCGGAGAGATGGATAGCTTGAGCGGGAATTTTATTGAAAGTATAAATGAGAATGTATAAGAGAAGACGGAGAATGTGGTGGTTGCGTGTTTATTTAGGGAACGTGTGCGATTCCTCGCGTCGGTGCACGGGGCGCTTTGAAGACGACGGCCTTGCGATCGGTGAAGTGTAGCGTCAGGGGTTGCTTTTGAAGAGTTTTCATTGTGAAGTTTTCGAAGATGAGGTCTATGCACGTTCCCCTTAGGGTTGTCTGTTGTCGTCGGAAATGCGTTGCAATGAGAACACGTCTATCATGTGGTGGACGAGCCAGTCGTTCGTGGTTATATCCACGTTGAAGTCACCCGCAAGCACGAAGGGCGTGTGGCTGTATGTCCTGTGCCATTGCTTTCTCTAGGTAACGTTCGACGTTCTCTCTAGAGTAGAGAATGGGGGGTGAGTGTAAGAGAGGATAGGGGGAGGGTACGCGCATGCGCTGTAGGAGGTGTGGGACGCGGGGGCCACTCCGTAGAGTACAGGATTCCTAGAGTAGAGAAAGGGGGTGAACGTAGGAGAGGAGAGAGAGGGGGGAGGGGACGCCCATGCGCTGTGGTGGTGTGGGACGCGGGAAGGAGGGACGGACTAAGCCCCCCTCCAAACATATGCAAGCACGATCAAGGAATGCGGTCAACCTGGGCGACAGACACCACCTGCCTAGCCATTGCTAAGCAGCCTCTCTGTGCTCTCGGCCATGACTGATGACTGTAGTAGTGGTTGACGGCCTTCATATTACTACAGTGTCCTGGTTCGCATAATGGGTGCTTCCCAACTTCATGAAAGTGGCCGGACGCGGGACGCGGGACGGGGGACGCGGGACACGGGAGGGACGTACAGAGCCCGGAGAATAAGATGCTTCGCATCTAAAATTCCCCGTCCCCCCGCTAAAGGGAACCATGTATCAAAACAGCGGGGTGATGGCTGGCTTGAGCGGGAGAAACATCGCCGCTCCCCGTCATTTTCATACCGTGGAACAACCGTGGCGCCCACAGCGGAGTATGCAGCTGTCGCACCACCTGTCGTGCGCGCCTCTCCGTAGAGCAGAGCATTCCTCGAGGAGAGAAAGGGGGGGAGCGTAGGAGAGGAGGGGGGCACGCGCATGCGCTGTCGGGGTGTGGGACGCGGGAAGGAGGGACGGACAAAGCCCCCGCAAGGACATGCAAGCAAGATCAAGGAATGGAGTCAACGGGACGCGGACGCCACTCCGTAGAGTAGAGGATTCCTAGCGGAAAGAAAGTTGGGGACCGTAGGAGAGGAGAGAGAGGGGGTGTGGGACGCGGGACGGACAAAGCCCCCGCAAGCACATGCGAGCAAGATCAAGGAATGGAGTCAACGGGACGCGGGCGCCGCTCCGTAGAGTAGAGGATTCCTAGAGGAAAGAAAGGGCGGGAGCGTAGGAGAGGAGCCGTGGGACGCGGGAAGGAGGGACGGACAAAGCCCCCCGCAAGCACATGCAAGCAAGATCAAGCAATGGAGTCAATGTGGGCGACAGACACCACCGGTGGAGCGCGTTATTGTTTGCGTGCACCCACCAGCTGCCTAGCCATTGCTAAGCAGCCACTCTGTGCTTTCTGCCATGACTCTCGTGACTGTGATGGTGCTTGACGGCCCTATTGTACTACAGTGTTCTGGTTCGCATAGTGGCTGTTTCCCTACTTCATGAAAGTGGCCGGACGCGGGATGCCGGACGGGGGACGCGGGAAGGACGGACACAGCCACAAGCATAAGATGCTTCGCATCTCAAAAATTCCCCATCTCCCGCTAAAGGGAGCCACGTGTGGATGCGAAGCAGCGGGGAGATAATTAGCTTGAGCGGGAGGAACGTCGCCGCTCTCGTTTCACGGCAGCGGTCCGGGCGCTCATCGCGGCGCTGCACAGGAGAGAGAATGAGGCGCGCGCGCTCCGTCATTTTCATACCGCGGAACTACCGTGGCGCCCCCCAGCAAAGTAGAGGATTCCTAGAGGAGAGGACGGGGGGGACCGTAGGAGAGGAGAGAGAGGGGGGGAGAGGACAGGCATGCACTGTGGGGATGTGGGATGCGGGCGCCGCTCCGTAAAGTAGATGATTCCTAGAGGAGAGGAAAGGAGTGAGCGTAGGAGAGGATAGGGAGGGGACGCGCATGCGCTGTGGGGGGTGTGAGACGCGGGGGCCGCTCCGTGGAGTAGAGGATTCCTAGAGAAGAGAAAAGGGGTGAGCGTAGGAGAGAAAGGGGACGCGCATGTGCTGTGGTGGTGTGGGACGCGTGAAGGAGGGACGGACTAAGCCCCCCTCGAAACACATGCAAGCAAGATTAAGGAATGGGGTCAACCTGGGTGACAGACACTACCTGTCTACCCTACTGAAAAATCCTATATGGTTTCATACAGGATCCGTATGGTTTTATACAGGACTTACAGGACTAAATATAGGAATTGTATAGGACCGTGTGGGGATATATAGGATCCAAATAGGATCCAAATAGGATCCAAATAGGACCTAAACAGGACCCATATGGCGGCATATAGGATGCAAATAGGACCTAAACAGGACCCATGTGGCGGCATATGGGATGCAAATAGGACCTCCAGAGGACCCATATGGCGGTTATGGGATACAAATAGGGCCTCCCAGGACCTATATGGCGGCATATAGGATCAACACAGGAGTTGTTTTCTTTCATCCTCTCTCATTTAAACCTCTCACAATCTCTTCCTGATGAATAGTTCACCTTTTTATCTTTACAAGTGGCAGGACAGCACTTAATTCATGTTCTCTTTCAAATTCCCTTTCATCTCAATCGAGCTCTGAAACCAGCTGGTTTTTTTTATCTTGACAAGTGCAGCACATAATCATCCGCTTTCACCTACACCTCTTACAACATCTTTTTGTACGCGCACACGGCCCAACCAAACATCTTGAAACCCAGACACCAAAGTTCTGCAGTTCTGAAAAGTGTTTTAACCCTTTGACACGTACGTACGCTATGTACACGTACAATTGTGTACCACGTACCTGTTTTTGCTAACTATATATTGTCAACTAGGGGCTAAGAAGGAGCAAGATATATCGAACTTTTGATCAATTGAACCTCCTGCACACTAAATTTGTCTTCATTTCACTTCACTTCGCAGTTTGTATATGATCCCTTTCCTGAAGGCACTAACATGCACGTTCGACGAGTTGGTCGATGGGCCGCTTCCTGCAAGCCACGAGCAAAGTGTACTTTTTCTTTGCTCAAAACGGACATGACCAAAAATAAATTTGCACTATATTTCTAGCCTAAGCTTTAGGATCAGCACTGATTGGCTAAGGGATCATTAAAAGCAGCAAATTGGCTCCAACAATGCCGTGAAGTAAGAATTGGCTGCAGCGAAGCTGTAAGATTCAACTCGCAGAGCGTAGTAGAAAAAATTCAGTATACATATATCCATTTTAAATCTCATTTCAATCACTTAATTCATATTTCATTAACATTATTTAGCCTTTAATTAGTGCAATGAAGTTTCTTGAAATAATGAACATTCTATTCTTTAATTCTTACCCTTCAATTACTTAAGTGCACTACATGCAATTACCTAATTGACAATGTATTCACCTAACACTTGCTTAACATTAATTCACATTCAATATATTTTAATTCTGTAATTCACATAACATTACATTCACAACTTTATTTCTTTAAAATGATAAACAGCCCAACATGGAAGAAAAATGCACCATTATGTACAGAACTGTTTATCATGTACCAACTCTCTTGAGCGTGCAATTTACACAGGTTTATTTCACCTTTCATTGAATTAATTTTTCTTCAGTTAATTTCATAATTCACCATTCATTCACATGTTAGAAATTCATCTGTGCATTTTATGTACTTGACATTTACTCACTTTAATTCGCCTTTAATACATTTCAATTGACATTTAATTCCTTATATTCACTTTTGGTTTGGACTTAGCCTTTAGTTCAATGGATCACTTCTTATTCATTTTAAGTCACATTTGCATAATTTCATTTTTATCTCACTAACGTAGCAAAAGCTAGGGCTCTTGCGACCTGCAGTGCAGATGATGGCGGGATGCACACGTTACTATGCTATATGACAATAGGAACTTAAATAAAGAAACAAACAATGCATTTGAATGTAGCATACGAGACAAGTCTTTTTTTTCTTCATAGAACAATATGCAAGTTCTTGACCCAGCCCAATTACAACAAGTAAAAAAAAGTGTGGCATCACAGGCATGCAGTTCTAATTGAAACGATATGCCAAAAGGGCTCTTCACGGATTCTGGATCAAAAGTATCATTTATGGGAGAGGTGGGGAGAATTGCATGTTTAGTTAATGGTGTGGAGGTTATATAATGCTTGTAAGACACAACATAGGCAAACAATAGGAATAACGTTTTATTT